>JBAIZL010000002.1:53151728-53454228 GCA_036971475.1 Prosapia bicincta
TATTTCTTTTTTGTTTGGCCTATGTATATTTTATTACAGTCTGGGCATTCGATTTTATATATTCCTTTATTAAGTGTAGGACATGTTTTTTTCCGGTTAGTACATTTTATTGATTATGTTTCCTGTGTTTTTTAGTAAATGTTAATATTATTATTTTTTAGTATTTTAGTTGCTCCTTTTATGTTTGACACTGTGTATGTGAATGTGGCCCATTTTGTTGTTGTTTGTAGTTCGATTGTAGATTGTTTTAATTTACTTAATATTTTAAATTCTAATTTATCTATAGTTTTTTTTTGTATCCATTTTTTGGCAATATGATATAGTATTTGTTTTTCTTTGGCTTTTTCTTCATTTTTCACAGGTAGTTTCAGCGTTTTGTATAATAGTGTGTTTGTTAGCAGCCATTTTATGTTGTAGGGGATGGTTAGAGTAGTTTGGTGTTGTATTAATGGTTTGTGTGGGTTTCCTATAAATTGAGTATTGAATGCTATTTGTATTTCTGGTTATTGTTAGGTCAAGATAGTTTATTTTAATGTTTATTTCTTCCTCCATGGTGTATTTTATGCTAGGGTGTAAGTTGTTGATTTCATTTAGGATGATATTATTATTTATTGATTTATAACCTCCAAAACATTGACGAATTAATCACGCAAAACATAAAAATACATGACTCCCAACGGCATCGGTTACGATATGTTGACGATGGATAAACGATTCTCAAAATTCTAAATTCAAACACGGTTTATATGGCTAAATCGGTAACTACAATGTTTAATCTAAAAATTTAAAGTATTATCATTTTACCTATGATACCTATATGACTACAAAATAATGACAAGGAAATAAATCGTTTTGACAGAAGACGAAACCCCATTGTAATTTTCAAATAAGATAGGACAATTCTCGTGACATGTAATTAGACAAGACAGAATTATTAAAAACAATTAACTATATTCGTGGCATGTAACGAGACAAGAATAAGTAATTATAGTAAAATAAATCAAGAAAGATGAAAATGGAAGAAGAAATCTTTATTAATGTGAATAAAAATAATTTTTTTAATGATCATCAAACACGATAAATGTGTAAAGCGAAAGGAAAAGTTATATTTGAAAGAATGCAGGAAAGACTGTAAAACAATCAAGTTACTGAAGAACCATTTATTTTCTATTGACGAAATAAACTTTCTGGTGCTGCATTATTAAAAAGAGAAAAATTGCAAAGCATTAGACCTCATCTTTACTTTTCCTGAGACCAACGTTTGAATTTCTCTTTTAGTTGTTCCCGAGTTTGTAACCCAATTTGAAACTTTTCCAATTCAAGTTTTACACCAAGGTCCTGAACCATTGCTCTTATTTAAGAAAACAGTATTAGTTTTAAGTCTATTATATAAGACTTACATCTCACTTTCTTTTTGTGTGAAACTTTTCTATATAAGCTACCTTTCCTTTATAGTGGACTTCGCATGATTCATTCACCGTTACCATTATGCAATGATACAAATACATCATAAACCTTTATTATATGTAGCTCAAGGACTGCTTATAAAGAATAACTCGATAGTTACCTGTTTAAGTGTTGGGATCATTCCAATGTTTTTACAATTAACTTCTTTAGAATCGAGGTGTTTCGCTAATAGAGACTACAGATCTGTTGAATTATTTTCGGGGTTTCTAATTTTAAAGATGGAAAATGTAGATTTACCTGATCCTTCGACAGTAAATGATGATCATTAACAAGAGCTTTCTTAAAATAACAAAGGAGTATTTATCTCATTTTTAGGTCACTAAAATATTTTGACTGATACATAAACTGATACTGTAACATATTTTAACAAAATACTAAAAATAATTATTACAATTTAGATTTTTTTTAAAATTGGAAACAGTTAGTTAAAAATAAAAAAAGGTTGAAAGTGTGAAATATAACCTCTCGGTGGGTAAAAAAATACCGGATTTTATATTACATTAAACTTAATAATAGGTGATTTACAACCTATAAATCAAGAAGCGGTTATTCGAGTTTTTAGTAAATTTTATAAATAATTACTTGTGGTGAATTGTACTTGCTAAACTCTAATTAACCTTGTAGAATGTACCTAGAACATCATAGTTGTTACTATAAACTTAGGAGGGCAGTCAAAAACATAAATACCGTTTACACAATTATTTGGAGTTAAATGTATACACAAGTTAATGAACATATCAGAATTTCAGAATTAACGATCAACAATTCTCATTATATATATACAATGATATATTAAGTTAATATAAGATGAGTATTTGAGTAGGAACATTTTAATTGAGAAGAAAAATATTATAACTAGATAGACGTTCAAGAATTTCACTTCAGAGGTTTGTGGAAGTAATAGCTGTATAGCATAATCTGAAACTAGAGAAAATATTCCGAAGGTTGTGTACTCCCTTTTAGCAGGAAACGGAGTTTGTGAGTTTCAATTTTAGACAATATAAACTTCAGAGAGATAACTATTGCACTCTGTGGATTCCGAACTGAAGAAGTGCTTTCCTTCTGTACTCTTGGAATAAAGCCAAGACATTCTATATTTATAAAATATTTCTACGCAAGAAAACGTTATTTATTTCCAGGTTTTTATACATGTTTCTGCACCGGAATCCTTATATGTATGCGTAATTTGGCGCATTCGAGTGGAGGATAGTTTCAATAACTGATATTTAGACTGATTAGTTTTTAATATCTAATATTACAATTTTACGAGGAAGGTATTTGTAAACGTTTACTGTTTCTTACGTTTATGAAATATTCTAACGCAAGAAATTTCTAATCATGTAACTTATAAATTTATAATTGCTTTAAATATAAATGTTCATTGCAGTTATCTTATATATTTTAGTTAATTTATAGATATTATTCATCTAATAAGTAGAGATAACAATTATTTTTGATTTGTTATTGTAACCATTTCGAAAATCAAAACAAAATACAATGCAAAGGTAATAGAAAGAAAAATTTGATTGCTGTTCCCATTTTAACAGTAGAATTAATCTTATTCAGACTTGAAGAGTGTTTCAAGGAATAAGCAAAACTTTAATAATATTGGTAAACTGAGGAAGACATACCTCAACCTTATTTCTGGTGTGTGTATTTAAGATCCAACACTTTCCGTCAAAATAAAACCATGTTCGATCATTTTAAACATTTCGGATGTGTTTGATTCTTGTTTTAGCTGTTAACTGTAAATGACTCTTTGGATAATGTGAATATATTAAACTGTCGTGAACGTTTATAAAATATACACCTCTTGGGTTTTTATGTAAGATTATCGGTGAAGTTTTAACGTTTACAAAACTAAATAACTATTCCCCAAAATTAATTAAATTACCTGCAGATGATATTTTTTTGTTCACTAAAAATTACCAAAAGTACTATTTGAGTTTTAAGCTAGTAGTAAATAACTTTAAGTTGGCGAGATGTCATTGCTATATCAATAATTCGATTAAGATGAACCTTGAAAAATTTTAATTCAGGGCTTTCAATTTACTTCAGTCCAGTTATGCGATGATTATGTTGGTCAATTGCTTTCTAGAAAGGCTGACGTGTGTAATAAACATTTCTGCTTTGATACAAATTGAAACATATGTTATCCCACTGTCAATACAACGTTGATTGCATTGGCGTCCAATATTTAAAGTTACATGTTCGACCGATGTCCTATTTAAAGCACATTTGGCTAATTTTACATTTCATAAATTTATATTGAAAACGTATAGCTTAAAATTGCTAAATACTAAAACACGAATATGATAATGGTATATTTATATTATTACACATATTTAAACACTGCATTCAGTCAAGGAAAGAAAAGTTTTGATTTTTTTTTAGCAGTGACTGCTAGTTTTACCATTGTCGGCAAGGTAGAAGACTAGATCAAGCCGTTGTTATTTCACACGTAAAATCGGTGAGTTCCATTAGCGAGTGATTAGGAAAGGTAGATATTAGTATAATGCAAGGTGAATATTTTATTTAAACTGAAAAGGACTGTATGACTAACTTTCTTTTCTTTTTTATCTGTTTTTATTCTGTACGAGAATTACCTTGAAGTACGTGACCTAAAATTTATCAAAGTAATATTTAAACGATCACAATTTGCTTAAAACTAATTTTAAAGCTAAAAAATGTAAATGTCCTAAAAAAGGAAACGAATTTGGCAGTAGGGATGGTTATAGATGATGTAAAGCAGATAAAAGAATGTAATTTCAAATTCTGTTAGAAACCAGTGAATCACTGAGTTCCCGGTTGTGTAAGTGTTCTAATGTGTAGTAGAGAGAGATGGTGAAATCTATGAAAGCAGCGCAGTGACAAATCGATGGAATATTTGGTTAGAGAAATCATGGAAGTTTGGGTAATGAATACCAGCTATTTTCCAAGTGTTGCGAATCGTTTCCGTGCTAGTTGGCCATCAGCTGGGAGGAACATAAGCTATACTAGGTAGATGAGCATAGGCATTTAATACATTTGTAAGTGTTCTAATGTGTAGTAGAGAGAAATGGTGAAATCTATGAAAGCGGCGCAGTGACAAATCGACGGACTATTGGGTTAGAGAAATCATGGAGGTTTGGTTAATGAATACCAGCTATTTTGCAGATGTTGCGAAACGTCTCCGTGATAGTTGGCCATCAGGTGGGAGGAACATAGGCTATACTAGGTAGATGAGCATAGGCATTTAATACATTTGTAAGTGTTCTAATGTGTAGTAGAGAGAGATGGTGAAATCTATGAAAGCAGCGCAGTGACAAATCGATGGAATATTTGGTTAGAGAAATCATGGAGGTTTGGGTAATGAATACCAGCTATTTACCAGGTGTTGCGAAACGTCTCCGTGCTAGTTGGCCATCAGCTGGGAGGAACGTAAGCTATACTAGGTAGATGAGCATAGGCATTTAATACATTTGTAAGTTTTCTAATGTGTAGTAGAGAGAAATGGTGAAATCTATGAAAGCAGCGCAGTGACAAATCGATGGAATATTTGGTTAGATAAATCATGGAGGTTTGGGTAATGAATACCAGCTATTTTCCAGGTGTTGCGAAACGTATCCGTGCTAGTTGGCCATCAGCTGGGAGGAACATAAGCTATACTAGGTAGATGAGCATAGGCATTTAATACATTTGTAAGGGTTCTAATGTGTAGTAGAGAGAGATGGTGAAATCTATGAAAGCAGCGCAGTGACAAATCGATGGAATATTTGGTTAGAGAAATCATGGAGGTTTGGGTAATGAATACCAGCTATTTTCCAGGTGTTGCGAAACGTCTCCGTGCTAGTTGGCCATCAGCTGGGAGGAACATAAGCTATACTAGGTAGATGAGCATAGGCATTTAATACATTTGTAAGTGTTCTAATGTGTAGTAGAGAGAAATGGTGAAATCTATGAAAGCGGCGCAGTGACAAATCGACGGAATGTTGGGTTAGAGAAATCATGGAGGTTTGGTTAATGAATACCAGCTATTTTGCAGATGTTGCGAAACGTCTCAGTGCTAGTTGGCCATCAGGTGGGAGGAACATATGCTATACTAGGTAGATGAGCATAGGCATTTAATACATTTGTAAGTGTTCTAATGTGTAGTAGAGAGAGATGGTGAAATCTATGAAAGCAGCGCAGTGACAAATCGACGGAATATTTGGTTAGAGAAATCATGGAAGTTTGGGTAATGGATACCAGCTATTTTCCAGGTGTTGCGAAACGTTTCCGTGCTAGTTGGCCATCAGCCGGGAGGAGCATAGGATATACTAGGTAGATGAGCATAGGCATTTAATACATTTGTAAGTGTTCTAATGTGTAGTAGAGAGAAATGGTGAAATCTATGAAAGCGGCGCAGTGACAAATCGATGGAATATTTGGTTAGAAAAATCATGGAGGTTTGGGTAATGAATACCAGCTATTTTCCAGGTGTTGCGAAACGTTTCCGTGCTAGTTGGCCATCAGCCGGGAGGAACATAGGCTATACTAGGTAGATGAGCATAGGCATTTAATACATTTGTAAGTGTTCTAATGTGTATTAGAGAGAGATGGTGAAATCTATGAAAGCAGCGCAGTGACAAATCGACGGAATATTGGGTTAGAGAAATCATGGAGGTTTGGGTAATGAATACCAGCTATTTTCCAGGTGTTGCGAAACGTTTCCGTGCTAGTTGGCCATCACCTGGGAGGAACATAGGATATACTAGGTCGATGAGCATAGGCATTTAATACATTTGTAAGTGTTCTAATGTGTAGTAGAGAGAGGTGGTGAAATCTATGAAAGCAGCGCAGTGACAAATCGACGGGCTATTGGGTTAGAGAAATCAGGGAGGTTTGGGTAATGAATACCAGCTATTTACCAGGTGTTGCGAAACGTCTCCGTGCTAGTTGGCCATCAGCTGGGAGGAACATAAGCTATACTAGGTAGATGAGCATAGGCATTTATACATTTGTAAGTGTTCTAATGTGTAGTAGAGAGAGATGGTGAAATCTATGAAAGCAGCGCAGTGACAAATCGACGGAATATTTGGTTAGAGAAATCATGGAAGTTTGGGTAATGGATACCAGCTATTTTCCAGGTGTTGCGAAACGTTTCCGTGCTAGTTGGCCATCAGCCGGGAGGAACATAGGATATACTAGGTAGATGAGCATAGGCATTTAATAAATTTGTAAGTGTTCTAATGTGTAGTAGAGAGAAATGGTGAAATCTATGAAAGCGGCGCAGTGACAAATCGATGGAATATTTGGTTAGAGAAATCATGGAGGTTTGGGTAATGAATACCAGCTATTTTCCAGGTGTTGCGAAACGTTTCCGTGCTAGTTTTCCATCAGCCGGGAGGAACATAGGCTATACTAGGTAGATGAGCATAGGCATTTAATACATTTGTAAGTGTTCTAATGTGTATTAGAGAGAGATGGTGAAATCTATGAAAGCAGCGCAGTGACAAATCGACGGAATATTGGGCTAGAGAAATCATGGAGGTTTGGGTAATGAATACCAGCTATTTTCCAGGTGTTGCGAAACGTTTCCGTGCTAGTTGGCCATCACCTGGGAGGAACATAGGATATACTAGGTCGATGAGCATAGGCATTTAATACATTTGTAAGTGTTCTAATGTGTAGTAGAGAGAGGTGGTGAAATCTATGAAAGCAGCGCAGTGACAAATCGACGGGCTATTGGGTTAGAGAAATCAGGGAGGTTTGGGTAATGAATGCCAGCTATTTTCCAGGTTTTGCGAAACGTCTCCGTGCTAGTTGGGCATCAGCTGGGAGGAACATAGGCTATACTAGGTAGATGAGCATAGGCATTTAATACATTTGTAAGTGTTCTAATGTGTAGTAGAGAGAGATGGTGAAATCTATGAAAGCGGCGCAGTGACAAATCGATGGAATATTTGGTTAGAGAAATCATGGAGGTTTGGGTAATGAATACCAGCTATTTTCCAGGTGTTGCGAAACGTATCCGTGCTAGTTGGCCTTCAGCTGGGAGGAACATAGGCTATACTACGTAGATGAGCATAGGCATTTAATACATTTGTAAGTGTTCTAATGTGTAGTAGAGAGAGAAGGTGAAATCTATGAAAGCAGTGCAGTGACAAATCGACGGAATATTTGGTTAGAGAAATCATGTAAGTTTGGGTAATGGATACCAGCTATTTTCCAGGTGTTGCGAAACGTTTCCGTGCTAGTTGGCTATCGGCCGGGAGGAACATAGGCTATACTAGGTAGATGAGCATAGGAATTTAATACATTTGTAAGTGTTCTAATGTGTAGTAGAGAGAAATGGTGAAATCTATGAAAGCGGCGCAGTGACAAATCGATGGAATATTTGGTTAGAGAAATCATGGAGGTTTGGGTAATGAATACCAGCTATTTTCCAGGTGTTGCGAAACGTTTCCGTGCTAGTTGGCCATCAGCTGGGAGGAACATAGGATATACTAGGTCGATGAGCATAGGCATTTAATACATTTGTAAGTGTTCTAATGTGTAGTAGAGAGAGATGGTGAAATCTATGAAAGCAGCGCAGTGACAAATCGACGGACTATTGGGTTAGAGAAATCATGGAGTTTTGGGTAATGAATACCAGCTATTTTCCAGGTGTTGCGAAACGTCTCCGTGCTAGTTGGCCATCAGGTGGGAGGAACATATGCTATACTAGGTAGATGAACATAGGCATTTAATACATTTGTAAGTGTTCTAATGTGTAGTAGAGAGAGATGGTGAAATCTATGAAAGCAGCGCAGTGACAAATCGACGGAATATTTGGTTAGAGAAATCATGGAGGTTTGGGTAAAGAATACCAGCTATTTTCCAGGTGTTGCGAAACGTATCCGTGCTAGTTGGCCTTCAGCTGGGAGGAACATAGGCTATACTAGGTAGATGAGCATAGGCATTTAATACATTTGTAAGTGTTCTAATGTGTAGTAGAGAGAGAAGGTGAAATCTATGAAAGCAGTGCAGTGACAAATCGACGGAATATTTGGTTAGAGAAATCATGGAAGTTTGGGTAATGGATACCAGCTATTTTCCAGGTGTTGCGAAACGTTTCCGTGCTAGTTGGCTATCAACCGGGAGGAACATAGGCTATACTAGGTAGATGAGCATAGGCATTTAATACATTTGTAAGTGTTCTAATGTGTAGTAGAGAGAAATGGTGAAATCTATGAAAGCGGCGCAGTGACAAATCGATGGAATATTTAGTTAGAGAAATCATGGAGGTTTGGGTAATGAATACCAGCTATTTTCCAGGTGTTGCGAAACTTTTCCGTGCTAGTTGGCCATCAGCTGGGAGGAACATAGGATATACTAGGTCGATGAGCATAGGCATTTAATACATTTGTTAGTGTTTTAATGTGTAGTAGAGAGAGATGGTGAAATCTATGAAAGCGGTGCAGTGACAAATCGACGGAATATTTGGTTAGAGAAATCATGGAGGTTTGGGTAATGAATACCAGCTATTTTCCAGGTGTTGCGAAACGTCTCCGTGCTAGTTGGCCATCAGCTGGGAGGAACATAAGCTATACTAGGTCGATGAGCATAGGCATTTAATAAATTTGTAAGTGTACTAATGTGTAGTAGAGAGAGATGTTGAAATCTATGAAAGCGGCGCAGTGACAAATCGACGGAATATTTGGTTAGAGAAATCATGGAGGTTTGGGTAATGAATACCAGCTATTTTCCAGGTGTTGCGAAACGACTCCGTGCTAGTTGGCCATCAGCTGGGAGGAACATAGGCTATACTAGGTAGATGAGCATAGGCATTTAATACATTTGTAAGTGTTCTAATGTGTAGTAGAGAGAGATGGTGAAATCTATGAAAGCAGCGCAGTGACAAATCGACGGACTATTGGGTTAGAGAAATCATGGAGGTTTGGGTAATGAATACCAGCTATTTTCCAGGTGTTGCGAAACGTATCCGTGCTAGTTGGCCATCAGCTGGGAGGAACATAGGCTATACTAGGTCGATGAGCATATGCATTTAATAAATTTGTAAGTGTTCTAATGTGTTGTAGAGAGAGATGGTGAAATCTATGAAAGCAGCGCAGTGACAAATCGACGGAATATTTGGTTAGAGAAATCGTGGTGGTTTGGGTAATGAATACCAGCTATTTTGCAGATGTTGCGAAACGTCTCCGTGCTAGTTGGCCATCAGGTGGGAGGAACATAGGCTATAATAGGTAGATGAGCATAGGCATTTACAACATTTGTAAGTGTTCTAATGTGTAGTAGAGAGATATGGTGAAGTCTATGAAAGCAGCGCAGTGAAATATCGACGGAATATTTGGTTAGAGAAATCATGGAGGTTTGGTTAATGAATACCAGCTATTTTTCAGGTGTTGCGAAACGTCTCCGTGCTAGTTGGCCATCAGCTGAGAGGCACATAGGAAATACGAGGTCGATGAGCATAGGCATTTACTACATTTGTAAGTGTTCTAATGTGTAGTAGAGAGAGATGGTGAAATCTATGAAAGCAGCGCAGTGACAAATCGACGGAATATTTGGTTAGAGAAATCGTGGTGGTTTGGGTAATGAACACCAGCTATTTTGCAGATGTTGCGAAACGTCTCCGTGCTCGTTGGCCATCAGGTGGGAGGAACATATGCTATACTAGGTAGATGAGCATAGGCATTTAATAAATTTGTAAGTGTTCTAATGTGTAGTAGAGAGATATGGTGAAGTCTATGAAAGCAGCGCAGTGAAATATCGACGGAATATTTGGTTAGAGAAATCATGGAGGTTTGGTTAATGAATACCAGCTATTTTTCAGGTGTTGCGAAAGGTCTCCGTGCTAGTTGGCCATCAGCTGAGAGGAACATAGGGTATACTAGGTCGATGAGCATAGGCATTTAATACATTTGTAAGTGTTCTAATGTGTAGTAGAGAGATATGGTGAAATCTATGAAAGCAGCGCAGTGACAAATCGACGGAATATTTGGTTAGAGAAATCATGGAGGTTTGGGTAATGAATACCAGCTATTTTCCAGGTTCTGCGAAACGTCTCCGTGCTAGTTGGCCATCGGCTGGGAGGAACATAGGCCATACTAGGTAGATGAGCATAGGCATTTACTACATTTGTAAGTGTTCTAATGAATAGTAGAGAGAAATGGTGAATTCTATGAAAGCGGCGCAGTGACAAATCGACGGAATATTTGGTTAGAGAAATCATGGAGGTGTGGGTAGTGAATACCAGCTATTTTCCAGTTGTTGCGAAACGTCTCCGTGCTAGTTGCCCATCAGCTGGGAGCAACATATGCTATACTAGGTAGATGAGCATAGGCATTTAATACATTTGTAAGTGTTCTAATGTGTAGTAGAGGAGATGGTGAAACCTATGAAAGCAGCGCAGTGACATATCGACGGAATATTTGGTTGGAGAAACCATGGAGGTTTGGTTAATGAATACCAGCTATTTTCCAGGTGTTGCGAAACGTCTCCGTGCTAGTTGGACATCAGCTGGGAGGAACATAGGCTATACTAGGTAGATGAGCATAGGCATTTAATAAATTTGTAAGTGTTCTAATGTGTATTAGAGCGAGATGGTGAAATCTATGAAAGCGGGCCAGTGACAAATCGACGGAATGTTGGGTTAGAGAAATCATGGAAGTTTGGGTAATGAACACCAGCTATTTTCCAGGTGTTGCGAAACGTCTCCGTGCTAGTTGGCCATCAGCAGGGAGGAACATAAGCTATACTAGGTCGATGAGCATAGGCATTTAATAAATTTGTAAGTGTACTAATGTGTAGTAGAGAGAGATGGTGAAATCTATGAAAGCGGCGCAGTGACAAATCGACGGAATATTTGGTTAGAGAAATCATGGAGGTTTGGGTAATGAATACCAGCTATTTTCCAGGTGTTGCGAAACGACTCCGTGCTAGTTGGCCATCAGCTGGGAGGAACATAGGCTATACTAGGTAGATGAGCATAGGCATTTAATACATTTGTAAGTGTTCTAATGTGTAGTAGAGAGAGATGGTGAAATCTATGAAAGCAGCGCAGTGACAAATCGACGGACTATTGGGTTAGAGAAATCATGGAGGTTTGGGTAATGAATACCAGCTATTTTCCAGGTGTTGCGAAACGTTTCCGTGCTAGTTGGCCATCAGCTGGGAGGAACATAGGCTATACTATCGTCGATGAGCATATGCATTTAATAAATTTGTAAGTGTTCTAATGTGTAGTAGAGAGAGATGGTGAAATCTATGAAAGCAGCGCAGTGACAAATCGACGGAATATTTGGTTAGAGAAATCGTGGTGGTTTGGGTAATGAATACCAGCTATTTTGCAGATGTTGCGAAACGTTTCCGTGCTAGTTGGCCATCAGGTGGGAGGAACATAGGCTATAATAGGTAGATGAGCATAGGCATTTACAACATTTGTAAGTGTTATAATGTGTAGTAGAGAGATATGGTGAAGTCTATGAAAGCAGCGCAGTGAAATATCGACGGAATATTTGGTTAGAGAAATCATGGAGGTTTGGTTAATGAATACCAGCTATTTTTCAGGTGTTGCGAAACGTCTCCGTGCTAGTTGGCCATCAGCTGAGAGGAACATAGGCTATACTAGGTCAATGAGCTTAGGCATTTAATACATTTGTAAGTGTTCTAATGTGTAGTAGAGAGATATGGTGAAATCTATGAAAGCAGTGCAGTGACAAATCGACGGAATATTTGGTTAGAGAAATCATGGAAGTTTGGGTAATGGATACCAGCTATTTTCCAGGTGTTGCGAAACGTTTCCGTGCTAGTTGGCCATCAGCTGGGAGGAACATAGGATATACTAGGTCGATGAGCATAGGCATTTAATACATTTGTAAGTGTTCTAATGTGTATTAGAGAGATATGGTGAAATCTATGAAAGCAGCGCAGTGACAAATCGACGGAATATTTGGTTAGAGAAATCATGGAGGTTTGGTTAATGAATACCAGCTATTTTCCAGGTTCTGCGAAACGTCTCCGTGCTAGTTGGCCATCGGCTGGGAGGAACATAGGCCATACTAGGTAGATGAGCATAGGCATTTACTACATTTGTAAGTGTTCTAATGAATAGTAGAGAGAAATGGTGAATTCTATGAAAGCGGCGCAGTGACAAATCGACGGAATATTTGGTTAGAGAAATCATGGAGGTGTGGGTAGTGAATACCAGCTATTTTCCAGTTGTTGCGAAACGTCTCCGTGCTAGTTGCCCATCAGCTGGGAGCAACATATGCTATACTAGGTAGATGAGCATAGGCATTTAATAAATTTGTAAGTGTTCTAATGTGTATTAGAGCGAGATGGTGAAATCTATGAAAGCAGGGCAGTGACAAATCGACGGAATGTTGGGTTAGAGAAATCATGGAAGTTTGGGTAATGAACACCAGCTATTTTCCAGGTGTTGCGAAACGTCTCCGTGCTAGTTGGCCATCAGCTGGGAGGAACATAGGCTATACTAGGTCGATGAGCATATGCATTTAATAAATTTGTAAGTGTTCAAATGTGTAGTAGAGAGAGATGGTGAAATCAATGAAAGCGGCGCAGTGACAAATCGACGTAATGTTGGGTTAGAGAAATCATGGAAGTTTGGGTAATGAATACCAGCTATTTTCCAGGTGTTGCGAAACGTCTCCGTGCTAGTTGGCTATCAGCCGGGAGGAACATAGGCTAAACTAGGTTGATGAGCATAGGCATTTAATACATTTGTAAGTGTTTTAATGTGTAGTAGAGAGAGATGATGAAATCTATGAGAGCGGCGCAGTGACAAATCGACGGAATATTTGGTTAGAGAAATCATGGAGGTTTGGGTATTGAATACCAGCTATTTTCCAGGTGTTGCGAAACGTCTCCGTGCTCGTTGGCCATCAGCTGGGAGGAACATAGGCTATACTAGGTAGATGAGCATAGGCATTTAATACATTTGTAAGTGTTCTAATGTGTAGTAGAGAGAGATGGTGAAATCTATGAAGGCGGCGTAGTGACAAATCGACGGAATATTTGGTTAGAGAAATCATGGAGGTTTGGGTAATGAATACCAGCTATTTTCCACGTGTTGCGAAACGTCTCCGTGCTAGTTGGCCATCAGCAGGGAGGAACATAGGCTATACTAGGTCGATGAGCATAGGCATTTAATACATTTGTAAGTGTTCTAATGAATAGTAGAGAGAAATGGTGAAATCTATGAAAGCGGCGCAGTGACAAATCGACGGAATATTTGGTTAGAGAAATCATGGAGGTGTGGGTAGTGAATACCAGCTATTTTCCAGTTGTTGCGAAACGTCTCCGTGCTAGTTGGCCATCAGCTGGGAGGAACATAGGCTATACTAGGTAGATGAGCATAGGCATTTAATACATTTGTAAGTGTTCTAATGTGTAGTAGAGGAGATGGTGAAACCTATGAAAGCAGCGCAGTGACATATCGACGGAATATTTGGTTGGAGAAATCATGGAGGTTTGGTTAATGATTACCAGCTATTTTCCAGGTGTTGCGAAACGTCTCCGTGCTAGTTGGCCATCAGCTGGGAGGAACATAGGCTATACTAGGTCGATGAGCATATGCATTTAATAAATTTGTAAGTGTTCTAATGTGTAGTAGAGAGAGATGGTGAAATCAATGAAAGCGGCGCAGTGACAAATCGACGTAATGTTGGGTTAGAGAAATCATGGAAGTTTGGGTAATGAATACCAGCTATTTTCCAGGTGTTGCGAAACGTCTCCGTGCTAGTTGGCTATCAGCCGGGAGGAACATAGGCTATACTAGGTAGATGAGCATAGGCATTTAATACATTTGTAAGTGTTCTAATGTGTAGTAGAGAGAAATGGTGAAATCTATGAAAGCGGCGCAGTGACAAATCGATGGAATATTTGGTTAGAGAAATCATGGAGTTTTGGGTAATGAATACCAGCTATTTTCCAGGTGTTGCGAAACGTTTCCGTGCTAGTTGGCCATCAGCTGGGAGGAACATAGGATATACTAGGTAGATGAGCATAGGCATTTAATACATTTGTAAGTGTTCTAATGTGTAATAGAGAGAGGTGGTGAAATCTATGAAAGCAGCGCAGTGACAAATCGACGGGCTATTGGGTTAGAGAAATCATGGAGGTTTGGGTAATGAATGATAGCTATTTTCCAGGTGTTGCGAAACGTCTCCGTGCTAGTTGGCCATCAGCTGGGAGGAATATAGGCTATACTAGGTCGATGAGCATATGCATTTAATAAATTTGTAAGTGTTCTAATGTGTAGTAGAGGAGATGGTGAAACCTATGAAAGCAGCGCAGTGACATATCGACGGAATATTTGGTTGGAGAAATCATGGAGGTTTGGTTAATGAATACCAGCTATTTTTCAGGTGTTGCGAAACGTCTCCGTGCTAGTTGGCCATCAGCTGAGAGGAACATAGGCTATACTAGGTCGATGAGCATAGGCATTTAATACATTTGTAAGTGTTCTAATGTGTAGTAGAGAGATATGGTGAAATCTATGAAAGCAGCGCAGTGACAAATCGACGGAATATTTGGTTAGAGAAATCATGGAGGTTTGGTTAATGAATACCAGCTATTTTCCAGGTTCTGCGAAACGTCTCCGTGCTAGTTGGCCATCAGCTGGGAGGAACATAGGCCATACTAGGTAGATGAGCATAGGCATTTACTACATTTGTAAGTGTTCTAATGAATAGTAGAGAGAAATGGTGAAATCTATGAAAGCGGCGTAGTGACAAATCGACGGAATATTTGGTTAGAGAAATCATGGAGGTTTGGGTAATGAATACCAGCTATTTTCCAGGTGTTGCGAAACGTCTCCGTGCTAGTTGGCCATCAGCTGGGAGGAACATAGGCTATACTAGGTCGATGAGCATAGGCCTTTAATACATTTGTAAGTATTCTAATGTGTAGTAGAGAGAGATGGTGAAATCTATGAAAGCGGCGCAGTGACAAATCGACGGAATATTTGGTTAGAGAAATCATGGAGGTTTGGGTAATGAATACCAGCTATTTTCCAGGTGTTGCGAAACGTCTCCGTGCTAGTTGGCCATCAGCTGGGAGGAACATAGGCTATACTAGGTAGATGAGCATAGGCATTTAATACATTTGTAAGTGTTCTAATGTGTAGTAGAGAGAGATGGTGAAATCTTTGAAAGCAGCGCAGTGACAAATCGACGGACTATTGGGTTAGAGAAATCATGGAGGTTTGGGTAATGAATACCAGCTATTTTCCAGGTGTTGCGAAACGTCTCCGTGCTAGTTGACCGTCAGCTAGGAGGAACATAGGCTATACTAGGTAGATGAGCATAGGCATTTAATACATTTGTAAGTTTTCTAATGTGTATTAGAGAGAGATGGTGAAATCTATGAAAGCAGCGCAGTGACAAATCGACGGAATATTTGGTTAGAGAAATCATGGAGGTTTGGGTAATGAATACCAGCTATTTTGCAGATGTTGCGAAACGTCTCCGTGCTAGTTGGCCATCAGGTGGGAGGAACATTGGCTATAATAGGTAGATGAGCATAGGCATTTACAACATTTGTAAGTGTTCTAATGTGTAGTAGAGAGAGATGGTGAAATCTATGAAAGCGGCGCAGTGACAAATCGACGGAATATTTGGTTAGAGAAATCATGGAGGTTTGGGTAATGAATACCAGCTATTTTCCAGGTGTTGCGAAACGTCTCCGTGCTAGTTGGCCATCAGCTGGGAGGAACATAGGCTATACTAGGTAGATGAGCATAGGCATTTAATACATTTGTAAGTGTTCTAATGTGTAGTAGAGAGAGATGGTGAAATCTTTGAAAGCAGCGCAGTGACAAATCGACGGACTATTGGGTTAGAGAAATCATGGAGGTTTGGGTAATGAATACCAGCTATTTTCCAGGTGTTGCGAAACGTCTCCGTGCTAGTTTTCCGTCAGCTAGGAGGAACATAGGCTATACTAGGTAGATGAGCATAGGCATTTAATACATTTGTAAGTTTTCTAATGTGTATTAGAGAGAGATGGTGAAATCTATGAAAGCAGCGCAGTGACAAATCGACGGAATATTTGGTTAGAGAAATCATGGAGGTTTGGGTAATGAATACCAGCTATTTTGCAGATGTTGCGAAACGTCTCCGTGCTAGTTGGCCATCAGGTGGGAGGAACATTAGCTATAATAGGTAGATGAGCATAGGCATTTACAACATTTGTAAGTGTTCTAATGTGTAGTAGAGAGATATGGTGAAGTCTATGAAAGCAGCGCAGTGAAATATCGACGGAATATTTGGTTAGAGAAATCATGGAGGTTTGGTTAATGAATACCAGCTATTTTTCAGGTGTTGCGAAACGTCTCCGTGCTAGTTGGCCATCGGCTGGGAGGAACATAGGCCATACTAGGTAGATGAGCATAGGCATTTACTACATTTGTAAGTGTTCTAATGAATAGTAGAGAGAAATGGTGAAATCTATGAAAGCGGCGCAGTGACAAATCGACGGAATATTTGGTTAGAGAAATCATGGAGGTGTGGGTAGTGAATACCAGCTATTTTCCAGTTGTTGCGAAACGTCTCCGTGCTAGTTGGCCATCAGCTGGGAGGAACATATGCTATACTAGGTAGATGAGCATAGGCATTTAATAAATTTGTAAGTGTTCTAATGTGTATTAGAGCGAGATGGTGAAATCTATGAAAGCGGCGCAGTGACAAATCGACGGAATATTTGGTTGGAGAAATCATGGAGGATTGGTTAATGAATACCAGCTATTTTCCAGGTGTTGCGAAACGTCTCCGTGCTAGTTGGCCATCAGCTGGGAGGAACATAGGCCATACTAGGTAGATGAGCATAGGCATTTAATACATTTGTAAGTGTTCTAATGTGTAATAGAGAGAGGTGGTGAAATCTATGAAAGCTGCGCAGTGACAAATCGACGGGCTATTGGGTTAGAGAAATCATGGAGGTTTGGGTAATGAATGATAGCTATTTTCCAGGTGTTGCGAAACGTCTCCGTGCTAGTTGGCCATCAGCTGGGAGGAACATAGGCTATACTAGGTCGATGAGCATATGCATTTAATAAATTTGTAAGTGTTCTAATGTGTAGTAGAGGAGATGGTGAAACCTATGAAAGCAGCGCAGTGACATATCGACGGAATATTTGGTTGGAGAAATCATGGAGGTTTGGTTAATGAATACCAGCTATTTTTCAGGTGTTGCGAAACGTCTCCGTGCTAGTTGGCCATCAGCTGAGAGGAACATAGGCTATACTAGGTCGATGAGCATAGGCATTTAATACATTTGTAAGTGTTCTAATGTGTAGTAGAGAGATATGGTGAAATCTATGAAAGCAGCGCAGTGACAAATCGACGGAATATTTGGTTAGAGAAATCGTGTAGGTTTGGGTAATGAATACCAGCTATTTTGCAGATGTTGCGAAACGTCTCCGTGCTAGTTGGCCATCAGTTGGGAGGAACATAGGCTATACTAGGTAGTTGAGCATAGGCATTTACTACATTTGTAAGTGTTCTAATGTGTAGTAGAGAGAGATGGTGAAATCTATGAAAGCAGCGCAGTGACATATCGACGGAATATTTGGTTGGAGAAATCATGGAGGTTTGATTAATGAATACCAGCTATTTTCCAGGTGTTGCGAAACGTGTCCGTGCTAGTTGGCCATCAGCTGGGAGGAACATAGGCTATACTAGGTAGATGAGCATAGGCATTTAATAAATTTGTAAGTGTTCTAATGTGTATTAGAGCGAGATGGTGAAATCTATGAAAGCGGCGCAGTGACAAATCGACGGAATGTTGGGTTAGAGAAATCATGGAAGTTTGGGTAATGAATACCAGCTATTTTCCAGGTGTTACGAAACGTCTCCGTGCTAGTTGGCCATCAGCTGGGAGGATCATAGGCTATACTAGGTCGATGAGCATATGCATTTAATAAATTTGTAAGTGTTCTAATGTGTAGTAGAGAGAGATGGTGAAAACAATGAAAGCGGCGCAGTGACAAATCGAAGGAAAATTTGGTTAGAGAAATCATGGAGGTTTGGGTAATGAATACCAGCTATTTTGCAGGTGTTGCGAAACGTCTCCGTGCTAGTTGGCCATCAGCTGGGATAAACATAGGCTATACTAGGTAGATGAGCATAGGCATTTAATACATTTGTAAGTGTTCTAATGTGTAGTAGAGAGAGATGGTGAAATCTATGAAAGCAGCGCAGTGACAAATCGACGGAATATTTGGTTAGAGAAATCATGGAGATTTGGGTAATGAATACCAGCTATTTTCCAGGTGTTGCGAAACGTCTCCGTGCTAGTTGGCCATCAGCTGGGAGGAACATAGGCTATACTAGGTCGATGAGCATATGCATTTAATACTTTAGGTAATTTTTTCAGAAGAACATAACTGTATTTTGAGAATACATTGTAGCTTTGCTGATAGTGCGTAGTGTTTATTTCATTCAAATAATACGTCAACACACTATAAATAATAAATTATTTGATAAGAAACATTTTATACATTACTAACTTTATTAGCCTATAAATTAAAGATGTTTTTCATTCAATAGCATTTTATTTAATTACTGTAAAAGTTAACAATTAATATTTGGTAATATAAGTTTATACAACTCGTAAGGTAACACAGCTTCCTACGGACCTGTGAAAAGTAATGATATATTAACAGAAATCATATTTTGTTACAACAAGTGTGTCCCGAGAGTTAGATCTCTCAGAAGAACAAACCATGGAATTTATATAAGAAAACAATTAGCCGCCGATTACCCTTTTAGGCTGTTATCGAATTCATAGATTCTTTGAGAGACAGTATGGCTCAAATATTATATTTAGATTATAAATTAGTGACCCTTAAATTAAATTAAATAAAAACTACGTAATTGGAAAATAACAATTTTATTTTGTTTCATATAACGATTTTTACTTAATTATTTACAGGTTTTTCAATTTCTTTTAAAATTACTTTTCATTTATTTATTTATCTAAATTTAGATTACTTTTAATCTTTACAGATGGTGTGTTTAAAACGAACAAATATCCTGATTTGGATTTAATAAACTTTTACATTTTCCTTAACTTAACCTAACTTCAAACTCATGTATTTAAACTTTTAATTTTAATTATTTCCCATGTTTGTTACTTATGTATAGAACAACATCTATTTATTAATCTAAGTTCAATTATTTTTATAATTTAATATTGTTTTATATTTACATTTAATGATGGTCACGTGGTCTATCAATATACTGTAATCTTTGGGGAATCCTTATGTCGTTTATAAAATTTAAAGACACCTTTAGTAAATTATAAAACAATAAAATTTTATTCAATTTGAAACTAACTACAATGACTGAGAGTGTTATATATCGGTCAGTAATGTATCTAGTAGTCTTTATTTGTGAACTGAGGGACCGACTCGCCTCCGCCAATACCAATATCTCCACCTCAATAGCAGTGTGAGGGCAACACTATTAGCTTTGAATCAGCTTTGAAAGCAATTTTGTTAGATGGTTTATTAACTTGAAAAACTCAACATCTTGCATCTTTAAATGCATTTTCTTATAAATAAATTCCCACACTCATAAATAGAGACACACACACACACACACACGCGTGCGCGCGCACACACACACACACACATGCGCGCACACACACACACACACACACACACACACACATGCACAAACACAAATATCTGTATACATTTGCGTGCATGTGTTAGTACATTTAAACGAAAAACTATTTCAAGTGTTTGTGTGTGTGTGTTTGTGTTCTGCGAGTATGTGAGCCTATTTACGTTTCGCGTATTTATTTATATACTGATGTATGTATGTTAGTATGCACTAAATTAATTTAAAATATATAAATCAATAATTTTAAACTTCACGAAATAAATAAAATCACTGTTTTTAAGGTATTAATTTAAGTAGCATAGTTTATTTTAGCATAATATTGAAGCTATTAGTATATTTTGAAAATATTTAGGAAAATTATCTCTTCCTTTACACTGTAATAGTAAAAAACCCTATTACATATGGAAATAATAAAATTTAACTGCTTAATAAAAAAAGTTCGTAAACTATTTCCAAGCAAGTTCCTAATTAATATATAAATAAATAAGTTAATTAAAACGCTTAGTTTTATTCTTTGTCTAAGCGTTGGTGGTTCAATTTGCGTCTCTTTTGTATTTTGTTAGTTAAGAAGAAAATTATTTTCTATTATTAGGTAGAAACTATCTGTGTATATATTTGTATAGTATTATTTAAAGTACTATCTATTTGATAGAAGGCAAAAATTAAATTACCAACATCTTCATATTACATATCTATATACACCATGACGTAAATTTTTCATATTTTTAAAATTTTCTACCATTTATATTAGAAAGCGTTTCTGTGTTATATTTTGTTTTAATTTAAAATAATAATTAGTTTTCTCTTTGAAGAACCGTAAAATATAAATGTTACAGAAACATGTCGTTGTGCTTCCAGGCTTACAGCCTACAGGGAATTTGCTTTTCATATTAGGAAACATTTATTTTACAATTACAGTGAGTTTAAAAGGAAAGCTAGAATGAACCTTTGTAAATAGTTTTATCATGATTATCATATTTCCAAAAATAGAAATATTTACGTTGTACAAATTTCTCTTTCCTTAGATATTTACGAGATTGTTTTAAAAATTATGTAGAAAATGATTTTATAAAATTAAAAATGTTTTAGTGCATTCATCGTAGCAGAATATAACCGCAGTAATAATTTGTTTACAGCAAAATATTGTTGTTAACTAAAGGAAATATACAATGTTGAATCAATGATCAGATACTCAGGTGTTGTTAGTAAGAAAAGTTTCTCATGGAGCATATTTGATTTTTTGGGAAATTAAATCTTTTAACAACAAACAACTTCATTCTTTATGATGAATTAATATTTATATATGCGTATGTTACAACTTCAGAATAAATGTATTAAACAGTTTGTTAAACTAAACACTTTGTAAAACTGCACTGAAATACTTTAATTTGAGAGTTGTAATTTTGATAATTATTCACATATGTTTATTCATACTGTTATTAGTTCAAGCTGCTGGGTTTGTTTACCTTGAAGTAGGGGAACGTATTTCCATCTGTTCTAACAAAGTGTACAGGAAGCTATGCATAATGTATTCGGTAGAACAAGTAAGCAAGGACGTCATTAAAGCCTTGGATTCAACGAGTGTTCCTGCTACAGGCCTCCAATGAATGACTGTTTACTGTTTAAAGTCCAACTTGAAGCAAGAGGGACTGATATTAATATATGAAAAATAACGAAATACAGAATTATTAGTTTATTAGTACTATCAGAACTATTAGTTTATTGTAATTTTCATCTCATAAAGCATTTATCTAAATTTTCAAAATACTTTTACACATTAACTAATAGAATAAAGTAAAGTATGCGTGCGGGATTATAAAAGCATATTTATATGATTATAACACCAACAGCAACTGCTATCTCTAACTTTATACATTTTGCTGAACATTGTAATTTTTATTATAGTGGCCGTGAGTGCTATTAAAATGAGAAAGATAATTTTAACTATTGTCTGACCTTCACATTCGCTTGCCTACGGATTAAAGTTTGAACTCACTGACAACTTATATCCCTGTTGTTTTATTAAATCCGATTTTCTGACAATAAATAGAGTACACACTATAAATATGTTTAAAGTTCTCATATAGGAATATACACTATATATATATATATATATATATAAAATACATTTTCTTGTTTAATAATTTAAAACAACATAGGTTATTCAAATACAAGAATATTTATTATTTTATATCCAAAGCTTTTCGTTGGCAAACAGTACCAACATCATCAGGAATGAAAATTACAATAATCATTCCTGATGATGTTATTGTAATTTTCATTCCTGATGATGTTGGTACTGTTTGCCAACGAAAAGCTTTGGATATAAAATAATAAATATTCTTGTATTTGAATAACCTATGTTGTTTTAAATATATATATATATATATATATATATATATATATATATATATATATATATATATACATACATATATACATTAATAAAATTGACAATGTTTAAATAAATGTAATAATGTATGATTATTTTCAGCGATGAAGCAACGTTCCATGTCAGAGGGAAAGTCAACAACAGACTCACTATACGTATATGTGGTGCTCAATATCAACATGGGCCGGTTCTATATGAAACATACTATCCAAAGGCAAACATGTCATGTGCCTTATCTCGTCGATATGGTTATGGACCATTGTTGTTTGAGGAGAGAACTGTGTCTGGAATTATACTTGGACATGGTGGAACAATGTCTGTTCCCTCAAGCTATTAAAGATTCACAGAACTTCATTTTTCAAAAGAATTGACCTAATTGGTCAATTGGAATTGACCGAATTAAAACTTTTCTTATTTGATATTTCTGTCAGTGTGAAAACTCTGTCCTTGTAATAATTACGTTTTGCTGTAGACAGTAGGTCTGTACTTTTTCTATTAATTTAAGAACAACAATATCGTTTATCTACATTAAGAAAATAGTATCTGCAATTTTAACAAAACAGTAATATTCCTAATTTTCCTAAAAATTTGAACACATCATATTATTTTACAATTGCCTAAAGTATGTCTTATTTTTTACTTTTTGAAGACGGCCACTTCGAGATTGTATACCATTTTCAAGTCAGACCGTATTTTAGACCTTAGATTTACGAACTAATATGACATTGCAATACATCTTCCGAAACTGCCGTCTTCGGAAGTTATAAAGAAAAGGTAAGTATAATTATAAGAAAAGTAAGTTGTAGATATAGTTGTATAGATAGGTATATATATATATATATAACTACTGTTCAACTATTCCACTGTAGAACTAGCAGATCAATGGAAGATGGAATCTAATAATACGAATCAATTATTAGTTTTTCTTTAATAAATTATTCTTTGACGTCTATGAGGTACCGTATTACAGGAATATTTTGCTGACTTACAAAAAAAGGACGTCCAATTTCTTATAGAATAATTGTATTGCTTCTGGGGTGAATGGTGACTATAAAGCTATGCTAAAGACTAGTAAAATGGTTTATAGTTTAACAACTATATATATTTAATAATTTACCTAGTATATAATTACCCTAGACATCAGCAAAAAAGAATGTCAATAAAACGCGTAATAAAAAAAATTATTTATAAATTATGTCATTTCTATGAAAACAGACTATTTACATTGTTGAAGTGTTCTTTCTCAAAATGACGTTTTTATTCTAATTATTTATTTGTGTGCTTTTGTATATTTACATCTCCCAAAACGATTCTTATCCAATTAAAAA
The DNA here is from genome assembly GCA_036971475.1 of Prosapia bicincta. Lineage (NCBI taxonomy): Eukaryota > Metazoa > Arthropoda > Insecta > Hemiptera > Cercopidae > Prosapia > Prosapia bicincta. The sequence goes on from JBAIZL010000002.1 coordinate 53,175,530, forward strand.
TATAACGATGAGCTATTTTCATGTATTCTATCTTTCATTTAGGGTGGAGATACCATTTTAGTCCATTTCCGATTTTATTCATTCATCATCATAGATGATTAATTTCAATAAGTTTTTCTAGAATTAAGGAGTAAAAATAATAAATTAATTCCTTAGCAATAATCTATATCTACTACATTTAAGTAATATGTTTACACGACAAAAAGTAAAATACAGTATTTTATAATAAATTTACTTAGTAAAATTTTATTAATAAACTATATAAATTCAAGACATTTTCGATAAAATCAAATGATCTACTGTAAATAAACCAAAATAACCCTCGATTTTAAACAGTTGTTGTGTAAACTAACCTAACATCCTTTAATAATTAACGGAGCTTGAGTGGGATATTGAAGTACCTTAAATGTTAAATGTAAATCAGTAGGAATTATAGGTATACGGGGTATAGAAGTAGTTTCAACCGCTGCTTGTGTAGAAAGAATAGTAGCCTAGGTAAGATTAATATGTATAACTTTTAATAGTATTCTCGTAGCTTTAAATAATTTTGGTAGATTAAATTAAGATGTAAGTGTAAGTTATTATACTACGAGAGGCAATTGTTTAAGGTAGCCTTAAACATTCTAGTATTATTACAAATATGGAAATATATTTCATAATGTATCATGAATAATAAACGGGAACACATTAGGATGTGTGTATCTACGTGATAAAGATTAAACAAATAATATTTAAACATTAGGCACAACATTATTAAAATCCATAAGTTAAAAACAAATCAATTATTTGATAATTTTATACTAATTAAATATAGTTTTGTTTGTACACTTTTTTCTAAGGAGAATAAATCAGGGATTCAATTAATTATCAAACGTGGTAAATAATAAGTTTAATCTAACCATTAAACTTACCAATTAAGTGCTATTTATAGGAAAACAATTTTGAAGAAACACATGTAATTAGCTTAAGGATGTTATAAAAAGTAGAAAATTATATGTTATTACAGTGTTATAGCATGCTAAAATAATGGGGAAATTATTGTCAAAATAAAGAAATGGACAACGTAAATTATAGAAATTTATATTTTTTTAACAATTGTCCGGACGATTCAGTTAGATAAAATCGTTATATATTTACTCAAATTCCGTTCACTATGATCTCTGATAATATACATGAAAGAGGTTTACAGAACATAATAGCATTGTAAAAGTATCCCAGGTAAAGCATAATAAATAGATGTGACAATAAACGCCTTAAACTACATTAAAAACGCATTATGCAACGCAATATAATACCAGATTTTGACAGTGACGGATGATTAAGTTAGCATCCAACAAAGAAATTCATTAGCAACAGGAATTTTAAAAAATTAAACATTCAAAGTGAATTGAACTTGAAAGGTAAAGTCATTTACTTCACTGTTGTAATCTAGACTGTCACACACACACACACACACACACACACACACACACACACACACACACACACACACACACACACACACCCACACACACACACACACACACACACACACACACACACACACACACACACACACACACACACACACACACACACACACACACACACACACACACACACACACACATACACACACACACACACACACACGCGCACACACATACACACACACACACTGCCACGTCCCCCCCCCCCCCCGACTCTTCTCTTACTTATTGTTGTTCGTAATGTAATGGTGTTCTTACGGTGTTGTTGCGTTTTATTATTTTTATTCGCGCCTGCTTATCTCTGTTCCGCTCTCGTGCTCTTGTAGCCTCGAGCGTTCCTAAAATTTGTCTTGTTTTCGCCCGTTATTGGCCACGTTAAACGCAAGCCATTTCCTGCTGATTTCATACCTATCAAAAGTTATGAACCTCCCCCCCACCCAAATGGTTAACAATGTTTTATCAGGTCTTTAAATAGTCATACTTGTCAGTTACGTAGTCAGCTGGAAAGAAACAACATTAGCATGAACACAAAAATTTTCCAAAAGCTCTTACGATCTTAGAAGATCTGCTGGCACAGCAAGCGGACGTGCAAAATATGATTATGTTTAAGTTACCTTTTCGAAGGCTCCTGTGTTTTTTAATCATGATTTGCCAGTAGACATCGTCTCTGGGCTTTTACAAAAAAACAACTAGTTTTCAGAATAGCTCAATAATTTTACAATAAATTTGTTCTCAGGAGAGGACTAGTTTGAAGAAACATTATTCTGTGGATTTTAGAAAAATTTCATTAATTATTGTATTTTATTTAAAGTTGTAATTTGGTTTAACAAACATTTATTAGTTGGCAGAACTAAAAGGTTTATTGGTTGTTGAACACAGGATAAATTTAAATACCAAAAGTTTTTATAATAGACTACATTTAATTACTGTTTCAAAATAAAAATAAAATTTATCATCAACTGAAATACAATAGAATCTCTCGTTACTATTTCTTTGTCTTTCACATATCATCACAATTAATTGTTTACATTTTTCTTATACCTGACATATTTATTTACTAAATTTTATATAGAATCAATTTATTACACTCACTTCTTTAAACAAAAAAATTTTCCTAATCTAACATAATAAAATTATCATCCTTTAATTTTAAGATTGAATTGGTAACTCACAAATTTTATATCAAATAATTTTAAACTTCGTATAATTCTAAAAAATCTTGTCTTTCTGAAAATGATTGACGTATGGATAAAACCACTTTGTTAATCTAAATTTAATATTTATTACTTAAACATTTTTATCATACAAATTATTTTTACTACATTTAACATTTATTTAAAAACGTCTACTTAGACGTTGTTAGTGATTGTTTCATTTTTATCTTATTGAAAGTTTTGAATTTAATATTTTTAACTGACTGAATTTGACATTTTCTTTTATATAATAGAGTAAATTACTTGCCAAGTATTTTCCTGCCGATCCTAGAGTCGTCTCGTCTTGATTCCAGGTCCCTGGACAATGGAAGTAACCATCCCTGGTAAGTTGATGTAAGTCCTCCATTCCCCTCTGATCTTCACGTCCCGGAGGCTGAGTCTGAAGCCCTCGTCCGTGGATCTAATTAGCGGCAGAAACGTGGTGGTCTGAATCCATCTGGCCTTTTGGTGTTGTCCTAGGCGCGACACGGCATTACGACCGTTAGCACCTCGTATTAAACAATTTTTTTACAGACTGTCTTACAGGTCCTTGCGTTCCTGTATTTATTGCGGCTATGTAACCCTTCCCCACCCGCTCTTAGCTCGTCGTTATCTCCGTGCGTTTCTCTTGTACGGGCGGGTTGGACAAAGTATTCAATTAAACCTGCATAATTCTGTTATCGGTTTTGGAATACTGAAAAATGTCTATTTCTTTAAAATGGCTTTAACTTTTTTGTTATTAAAGGTTTTTAGATTTGGTCTTCACTATTGATCTTTTTGGATTTTTCTGGTCATTTTAAAATGTCAGTGATAGTTCTACGTGGCCTAGTTCTCAAGTTAACATTTTTCGGCACTTCCATTTGTCAAATTTGGTTAGTTATTAAAGTCTTATTTTATTTTCATTTTTAATTTGTCCTAATACTAATTATTCAAGAATTTACTATCTTCTTCACTCTTTACAATGTTTAATTATACACTAAATTAACAACTTATTATTTAATTCTTGAATTTGTTATTAAAAATTTTGAAATTATTAATTTCTTAACTTGAGCGGCCATTCTAACCGTCTCAACACACACACACACACACACACACACACACACTGCAACGGCGCATCACCCCGCCAACCTTCAACCTGTGGAAAGTTGCCTACCACCTGGTTACATGAGCAAGTATTTAAAATCCCATCTAATAAGTAAACCCTGGGAACGTTGTCTATAAAGTGTATTTAAAGTCATGGTAAGGTCAGTGATCTGTCGTATGGTGTAATTTATGTCAGCTGAAACACATAAAATTTATCACATCATAAATTTGCCTTACCATGCCTTGAAGACATCTCTCCACCATGCTCCTGCTTTAGTATAGTCCGTACAAGATAGAGTCTTACAATATCCTCCTAAAAGAGATCCTGTGTTTCATATGGTAAAACCTGCCAGTGAGTATCAACTCCTGGGCTTTAAAGCAAAACCAACTAGTCCTTAAGCTAGCTCATAATTTATAATTTAATTTAATTAATTTCTCTGGATGGGTTGCTCGATTATCTTTAGGTTGCACATTGATTTCTAGATATTTATTATTAAATAAATATGACTGATTCTAATAGGCTGGATTTTACTAATTGTATAAAATCATTATGAATTTACTATTATGATTTACTAGATGTAAAATAATTAAATTTATTATTTTTGTACACCGGATTAATTCAATAAAAATTACTCTTTTGGCTGTTGGAAATTGAATTTAATAATAAAGAAATTTGTAACTGAAATAAATTCTTAAATAATAAAATTCTGAAATAAAATCTTAAAGTCCTTAGCTAACAAAACATAAATTAAATTTTCCTTAAATAAACTAAAATTATTTTGATACTTATTGCCGGGAGGTTGGCTAAGTTTATTTCAATTATTATAAATTTCAAACTTAATTTATGATCTCATTTTGTGCCAGCAGTTAAATGACATTCAATAAATTTACATATTGTATTATTTAAACGAAATTTGTTACTAATTCTACTGCCACAGAAATCATTGATTTGCAAGCTTATGAATTTATATGTATATATATATATATATATATATATATATATATAATTTGATATATTTTTATTAAAACTAAATTTCAAATTTTATCACTCATTAAAAAGTACTAAATAATTTGTGATTGACTTTGTTTAATAATTTCTGGTTTAGAAATTATTTATATTTTTCTACAAGTTAAATATTGCTAAATATTTTCCCCCAGTTTATTTAACAACTGGTTGTAACAAACTTTATTGCATTTCCTTAGATAGTATGAATGAATTTATTTTATAACTATGCCTAATCTTCTTTCTATCTTTTTCCATATACTTTACTATTTCTCTATTTGCAAACATTTGGACATTTTTACATAACCATTTTTATAACTAAATAATTTTGTAATTACCAATTTTTTAAATTTAATTTTCAAGGAAATAAAGCCATTATTTACAATATTACACATTTAAAGCATTTATTTGAATCTTTGAATCTTTGGAACGTATTTCAAAATCAAATTTTATTTTATTAGTAAATGTGTATAGAAATCATGACTTGCCCAATTCTCGCACTTTCGATGATACATCCTATGGTCCAAGGAGATGACTTGCTTCCAGACTGGTAGTTCTTCTCGTCTGGAATTTGGTTCATCCGGGAAGCAGGAACGGACAAATTCGGCGAAGCCAGTTTCTTGACAAATGAAAATTTAACCGTGATTTTTCATATTTCGATGTCTAGTTTTCTCTAGACATAAATTAAGACATACTACATTATTCCCGCACTCCGCGGCCTCGAGTTTATGCTCTAGAAATCCATTTTGGTAATTTTGCTAATTTAACAGAAAACTATGACCTTTTTGGTCAGTGGCCTAATTACGAGAGAGCGCATAAACGCTCAGCAACAGTTATCGTCTCTATTACCCCATCCTCGATTTGCTTGTCTGACTTGGATTTTCAAGTTTTTCTTGTCTCAACTGTTTATTTAAAATATTGTAGGAACCTGATTTTTACGTAGCACACAAAACACTTCCGAAGTCATGATTTTTGTACAATTACAATTTATTTTAGAATTATAGACTTAATGATCAATATTCATGGCTTGAAAAGTTTATTTTAATTATATTTTATCAATTAAGATTATTTTAATTTTTTATTGAATTGAAACGGGACATTCCCAAGCCGTTTCAACACACACAATCCTAACTTTGAGAAGTTCAAATTACTTTCGATTTCTTTCTAAAAAAATCTGTAAATCTAAACTTTGTAGAAAATAAATAATGATTTTAAATAGTTTCTTGGAGGTTGGCAATTCATGTTGAAAATATAAAACGTGTAAACATTTAGTCAGGTCATACAAAAATAGAAACAAAATTAATAATACAAGGTAACAAAAATATGTTGTGCAATAGTGTTCTACAGATCGCTAGAGATTTGATTTAGTTTAGTAGGTAAACTGTACATTTATCCTTATCCAAGAGCAGCGAATTTGTAGTTATTCTAACTCTATCCTAAATATTATTCTAAAGCCACCGTTATCCTTAGTTATATTAATAAAGCGTGATATTAATAGGTGGGTTGATAGTTCTAAAGGCACAAACAAATCTGGCTTTTAAAAGAGAATATATACAAATGGATACGTAAAATAGTAAATTGTAGTTTACATAAGTATATGCCTATTTCAAAAACATAAATTAATAATAACTCTGGCTAGACCATACGTAATTATTTCCATTTGGGTAGTCTATATGGTCACAATTTTACAAGATACGTAAGGAAGAAGGCGAAGCATTTCGATGAGTTTCTCTAATTAAATTTTGTACCTTTTCGTGTAAGTGCAGTTGTGTGAAAATGATGTGCTGTGCTAAATTAAAAATAATAGTGTGATGTAATAATAGTGGGTAGCCTACGTGGCTGACAAGTTACATTTTAGTGTAATAAGGATACATGTATCGTAATATTACCTAAATTAAATACCGACATGACTATTGTATAACGCATAAACGGTACCTTCAATCGTTCCTTGATTGTTAGATTTATAAAAAAAAAAATTTTATTACTTAACTTACCACCAAACGGTAATTTAAATGATATTTAACTTGTAATAATAAATTAGTTAGCAGTAATTTAATATGTGATTTCTCAACATATTGATTTGTAATTTCTTTATATTCTGACATACCACATTACAAATAAATTTTTATTGTCTTTTAAACATTCAATTGTTATTGAGTACGTAACCTAGGTCTATCTTTAAGATTTGGAAGGACGTCTCAGACAGACAGTTTCTGCCTGAGCTGTGACGTAGGACTAAACGCCCTGGTAAGTAAATGTTAATGGTTGGAATAAGAAAAATAACATATTAAATAAAGATAAATTCCTAGGTACAAGGGCAAATCGTTACAATAAATAAATGATCAAAAAAAAAACAAAACAAAATATATATATATATATATATATTACTCTCACTTATGTACTTAAAGAAGATTCTTACTTGGTATTTATGTGAGCTAACTTTCAATGGCTGGCTGTTAGCTCGCATAAATACCAAGTAAGATTCTTGTTTAAGTACATAAGTGTATACAAGAAAACAGTGTTGCATAACTACAAATATATATATATATATATATATATATATATATATATATATATTATATATATATATATATATATATATATATATATATATATATATATTAAATATGGTGATATGTTTCCTTGTAATATAGTTAATAAATTTAAAGTATTTCAAAAACAACATTACTTTTAATTCATTTTCTATTATTCTTCATATAAGAAAAATATATGTTTTAAAAGTATTATTGTTTTTGAAATATTTTTAATTTAGTATATATATATATATATATATATATATATATATATATATATATATATATATATATGTATATTTGTGATTGTCGTTAGATATATTTTGCTTTAGTTTTGTGGTTATGTTTTTATTAATGTTTTTTTACCTTATATTTCAATTTATGCTTCTATTTTTTTAAATATTCTACTCTTTCAATTTAGATTTTTTGTGTTCAGAAGCTATTTACATTTCTCAGCTACACCATATTCTCCTTAACCGACCTAATTTGAACCTTTTTAAATTATCAAAACTATTTGTATAACTTACTCTAATTAAGTCTGGAGACAGTTCTGATGGAAGTCACCAGATAAACGTCAGCTTCAAAAACGATGACAATGAAAGAAAAGAAATTCTGTATTAACCATATTTATTTTAATGTTTTTAATTAAGATGTACGTATTTACTTAAACAAGTATTTAATTTACGTTCGCTTGGTAAAAATTATCTGTAATAAACATTTTTCCCGAATTTTGAACTAAAAATACATGTATTTTATTAAAATTATAAAAGATTACAATATTTTAGCTGTCTATAAAATTATATTTAATTACTCGTATTTAAGTTCAAAACATTAAATATCTTGATGTATTTTTTTCAGAAAAATGTAGTTGAAGGAGAAATGCACAACAAAAGACGTTAAAGAACTAATGTTGTACGTAAAAGTGAACGTACTATATGAGTAGACTTGCTCTGCTCCTTACATATGATTAATATTGTATAATGAAAATAACAGTTATTTCACGAGAGCTGTTTCCAAATGTTTTCACATTACAATAAAGATTGTTACTGTGACCGAGTCGGTTAGTGGGTAGAGCCCTTGTCAGTAAGTGGGTAGAGCCCTTGTCAGTTAGTAGGTAGAGCACTTGTCAGTTAATGGGTAGGGCCCTTGTCAGTTAGTGTGTAGAGCCCTTGTCAGTTAGTGGGTAGAGCCCTTGTCAGTTAGTGGGTAGAGACCTTGTCAGTTAGTGGGTAGAGCCCTTGTCAGTTAGTGGGTAGAGCACTTGTCAGTTAGTGGGTAGAGCACTTGTCAGTTAGTGGGTAGAGCACTTGTCAGTTAGTGGGTAGAGCCCTTGTCAGTTAGTGGGTAGAGCCCTTGTCAGTTAGTGGGTAGAGCACTTGTCATTTAGTGGGTAGAGCCCTTGTCAGTTAGTGGGTAGAGCCCTTGTCAGTTAGTGGGTAGAGCACTTGTCAGTTAGTGGGTAGAGCCCTTGTCAGTTAGTGGGTGGAGCCCTTGTCAGTTAGTGGGTAGAGCCCTTGTCAGTTAGTGGGTAGAGCCCTTGTCAGTTAGTGGGTAGAGCCCTTGTCAGTTAGTGGGTAGAGCACTTGTCAGTTAGTGGGTGGAGCCCTTGTCAGTTAGTGGGTAGAGCACTTGTCATTTAGTGGGTAGAGCACTTGACTACACACATGAAATCCCTGGGCTCAATAAAAACAACTTAAATTCTCAAACAGTTTTCCCTGCCTTTAGTCCCCACAGTGGTATAGGCGAATGATGTTATCTATAAATAAATAACACATCTTCCATTTAACTACTCACACAGCAATGCGCGTGTTCTTTCGTATCTGTTCTTATCTGAAAATAGGATTAGACTCTGCGTTTGTGTAATGGCCTACTCAATATTTATGGAGCTGTAAATATGAAAGTAGTATTGACATTGTTAATATATATGTTGCATGTTATATATGTTGTCACGCTGTAAGGTTTTATTCACTCAAATAAATAAGGAAGAGATTATAAAACTTTGTAGAAAAGAAAATTATAATTTCGAAATGATACCTGAAATTGGTCAATGTATGTTGAAAATATCAACTATATGAAACATTTATTTAGGTGAAACAAACTAAAACATAATTTTTAATGCCTAATAACAAATATAGGCTCTTATATATTGTTTTAGAGAGACAGTTATAAGTTGGATTTACTTAAGTCTTTATTTTTCCCTTTATCGTAACACTGGTGTATTCCTAACACTATCCGATTTATCCGTTATCCACAATCTTTCTCAATCATGGGTTACATTAATCAATTGTGATCAAATAATCAGTGGATTAAAGTAAACTTTATAATATAGAGTAAATACAAAACGATACGTAATTATTAATTTGTAGTTTAAATAATGTAAACTACTTCAAAAACATAAATTTTCAATAAGTAAAGGAAATTGATTATAATACTATTATATTTAATTATTATTTATTATAAATATTTAATGACTCCAACTAAACCATATTTAATTTTGATTTAGGTTTATATATATGCCAGTCTGTTTACGATTTATGACCTCTCTCAGTTTTGTGCGTTTTATTTATATAATTGGTTGTATTTTATTTGTATTTTATGTGTCATGTTTGTATTTAGGTTTATTGAAATTTGTTTTTGAGTTACAAATTATGATTATTGTATATATTATAATGTATATATATATATATATATATATATATATATATATTTAATAACTTACACAATAATTTACGACTATCCGAACTTTGAGTTTTGTAAATTTGTTAAAACTTACTGATCGCCACATAGCGATCGAAATCGTTCTGTGTCAGTAAGTTTTAACACGTTTACAAAATTTAAAGTTCGGATAGTCGTAAACTATTGTTTAAGTGACTAATACGATTCATTGAACGTAATAGACTACAAAATTCAAGAATATATACATTTGTTTATCTTTATTTAAATTGTATATTCATATCAGTAACTCTTGTGAAATTTTACTTCTGTTGGGTCAGCAAATATATGGTAATTAAAGATGCTATTTACTTTTCTTAGAGAAACCATCTTTGTAATTTCGGATGTTATGAAACTAATTGTGTATTTAGATTAAATACAGAGAAACTTGTGATAGAGGAGAGAGGTCAGCAGCTGCTTTGAATCTACTGAGCAAGCCTCAGAATGTTTACATTTGTATTCATTTTTGTATTCGGATCTCTGAATCTATTTAACCAAGTATCTAATAGAGACTCACAATTTCCAGTAACATACCTTTTTTGAAGTTTGCTTTAAGTGCTTGGAACTTTTGCTTTAAGTCTGCTTTAAGTTTTGAAGTGCTTGGAATTTTTAATTATTTGTCTCTAAAATACATCGTATTTTAAAAATTTCTAAAATTGTTGAACGTTTTCCTTTATTAACATAATGTAAAATTTCCATTGTATGTTTCATTTTTTTCAGTGGCCCTTTTAACTAATGTAGAATAATTCGAATCGTTTTCTCATACTTGAAAGACCTTACATACTCTTTAAATCTGGTTTAAAATTTCGTCCTTTGTATGTTGCTTTGCAATTACATTGCATTTTATAAACTCCGATCTTAATAGACTTGTTTAAAAGTTCTATATTACACTTTAATTTATTTTTTAGTGTGTTTTCATTCCAACGTCTACATTATTTTTCCTGAACAAAATTTTCAATCTATAAACCTCTTTTCCTCTACATCCTGTATATCCAATTTCGATCTCTCTATTTTCTTTATGCGACTTCTTATTTGGTTTCTTCCCGCCCTAATTTGTTTAAATAAATTTCTTATTGCCTCTTTGTAGTATCTATTATTCTCAGCATATTGAAATATACTTTTCAGTTTCTTTTTTATATTCTTTTTATCGGAATATCTAATAATCTGTTAAAATAATGCCTAAATACCGCTAATTTATCTTCTAGTGGGTGGTTCGATTTTGCGTTAGTATCAGTGTATGTATCTTTCATGAAATATCCAAATTCTACTTGTTATCCTCTTCTCAATTTAGTTTTAAATCTGAATAATTTAAACTGCCATTATTCTATTTTTCCTTCGCAAATTTTAAATTATTATGTATATTATTGATTTTTTTTAGTATAGGATCTCTTTTCTTTCCTTCAGTCTTCAACTATTAAAAACAAACCATCCACATACCTCATATACTCTAAACAATCGAATTTCTTTGGCATTTTTGTTATTACTCTTTCCTCTAATTACTGTATGAAAAACTCGCGTAATATTCCATATAATTAGATATCTAACCCTAGGCCGTCTTTCAGTTTATATAAATCGTTGTTAAACTTAAATTGGTTTAAAATTAACATCAGTGTTTTATTAATTTCGTTTATCAAGCCCTTATTTTGGTTCTGTTTTTGCAATTTGTCCTTAATAATTCTTATAGTTATTTTAATTGGTACTGATGGGTATACATTTCTAAATAAAATATGTGTGTATACATATATATATATATATATATATATATATATATATATATATATATATATATATAAGCAGTAGGTATAATATATTATTACGTATTTACATTTAAAGAGTTTAAACGAAATATCCAATTTACAGATATTCTTTGACTATTCAACAAATGACAATTTACTTCAATGCAACATTATTGCTAGTCCAAGAAAGAATGTAGTTCCTAACACATTTGTGTGAACAATGGTTGTTTAATTTATCGGTCACAGCGGACAATAAAAGTAGGTAAATGGCAGTTAGAAATATTGTTGGTTTTAGTTTAGAGTTTAGATTAATAAACGATTAAATTATACATAAAGCAGGAATAAACATTAATTCATCATTTACTGAAATAATTGTGAGGAAAGAATTGCGTTAACGTCAGCCTTAGAGAACAACATCTCAATTAAACATTAGGAATTACTACTCACCTACCTTCAGACAAGCCTCCTCGAATCTCAATAACAACAAGTAATGTAAAAAAATTGTTTTAAGTAAATGACTACTAGGGTCAAGAAACTTTTTTTATCATTGTTATGATATTTTGAAATAACCATTGCAAAAGTTTAAGGTTGTTCGATTGAGGCTTCGACCTCAACTAGATGAGGACAAAATTCATATACGTCTTTGAGCAGTTACTTTCATTACGTTGGAAAGATTGCGCAGTGCAAAGCGTGCTAAACTATGAGTATGAAGATTCATAGTTAGAATCCCGATATACCTCCAAAACTTTATAATTTAATTGTTGAATAAATATTTGAAAAAACTTTAGTAACACCAATTGTCATTTTTTTTTAACTAAATAAATAAAACCCACTTACTGCAATATGAAAATGTTTATTACAGTTACTTAATGTACATTTCCATTACATGGTAATCATCTTCAGAAGTACCTATGATATTGTGGTTAGTGGGATTTATTTTTATGGTTCAAAAATTTATCCACAGTGCTCAACAAATTTATTAACCATTTGTCATTCATTTTAGGATATATCCACATGAGAAACTAGATCTTTCACTTATGCACTCCGTTACATGTAAATATACGAGTATACGGAAAACACGTAGTAGCATCTACATTTTGTCTGGTATTTCGGGTGGACTGACGTTTCAATAGATGTTTCTATTGTCAAAGTAAGTGCTTCTATAGATGTGTTTTCTTATTGAAATACGAGAATATTTATAAGTAACCGTATTTTAAAGGTTTTGGGATTATTTATTACTCGGTATTTATTTTTTTAGAATTTAGAATACATTTTAAATCTGTTTTCAAATCGATTCAACTGTGTGAAAATCCTTGTTTGAAAGGACATTTTATAAAAATAAAGTGTTCCAGGAGTCATAACAGTGAATCTTGAAATAAGGTCAAGATGTTACAGTACTATTAATTCAATAAAATAAAATAGGGTTTTCCTCTAGACTTCTGTATCAGTGTGGTTATCAATCTTCCCCACTGTCAACACACCGCCTCAACAGCATTGTTGTAAATTACTTTTGAAATAAGAATGTGGAGGCTGGGTGCTAGATGAAATATAGTTCACAGAAACTAAGTTATTTATTTGCCAAAATTGTTTATTTGAAACCTGACAAAATGTTAACAGTGTTATTATTATTTTTTTAACTTTTGCGTATGTGTAAAATCCTTTTCTTCATGAAACTGGTATTTATTTGTAAAGGTTTTTCAAGTTTAACATGAACGTTTAAAGGTTTTAACCTAGAATAACAAGGATTAAATTATATTTGTGTAAAATAACGTAAAAGATCAGCTGAGACAATGTTAAGAAAATGTCCACTATTTTAAATAAATATATCAAACTGTGCTCCCAACAATAGAATTGTCTGCCCTGTCAGAAAAATTATCATTTAAGTCACCCCTATATATTTATATATATGATACAATAGATAACCAAGAATTTAAATGCTGCTGTAAATGTGAACGTAGATATGTTGTAAACGGGATACGCCTTTTTTCCAATTCAAGGCAATCAGCCGTTGTGACTATTAACGTAGGATTAGTAGGGATTGCTATTAGAGATTGAAGTAAGTTAGAGAGATAAACTCCATAGTTGAAGATATAAAGGAAATCATATTACATTCTCAGGGTAGCGTACATAGCGTAGACGTAAATGATGGAGGCTACTTCTGTAGGTTTTTAATGATCGAATATGTCTTCCTCGTCTTTGTAAGAAGAAAAATATGAAAGACAAGATTTAATTAGTCAGAAAAAATAATAAAATATTATACCTTGGTAAATTGTATCTATCAACAATGCATAGGTGCTCGACTATATAATGTCTTATACCGAAAAGTGAAACTCAATTTTGCATAGTCTATACAGAACTATGTTAACACAATCTGATATTACGGAGTTAGATACCGTGCTTTACAAGATCAAAGGACCTGATATAAATTGTTTAATACTGTATATCATGGTATATGACCTGCAATTTACAGTAACTTAATCGACATTATATAAGAAGTATAAAATGAAAAGTAAGTGGAACCAATAATAATTTCAACGCCAATTAGTTATATTCAAACAACACTAACAAATACATTAATGCATGTAAAACCAGTATTACATTGATATTAGGTATTTTAAGAACGTATTTAAACCTCTCTTGACCCAATATACTTCACAAACCCTTAGACAAATCTTTCTCATTTTATGGTTGAATAAACCTTTTTCTTAAGTTAAACTGGTTTTATTAACCCTTGCAGTTAGTCAAATCTATGATAAAACCTCCCTCGAAATAAAATTAACATTATGAAAGTATTTTAATATGACAGTCAAATAATAATAACGATTGGGAATAATATTTATATACTTTACAAAGAGATATATAAATAATCTGAAGATATTTTTTGTTGCAAATGTACCTGAAATATTTATTGCACTAAATGTGTAAACAAACAAATAAACTTCATTACATGAATTAAAGTTTTTATACAAAGAATATAAATAATTTTACACTCCAGAATTAGTAAGTAAATTATGCGTTAGCATTATCCATTTCATTTTAATAAACTAATAAAACTTTTTGGAATATATGTTATTAGAATAGATTAATTTATCTTTATTCATGTTCAATTTATACTTTAAAAAAAGTATATTACAAAACACTAATTGTAAAAGTTTCAATTTTTTTATTGTTTTCTGAGGTACTATAACATTATTTTTATCTCCCTAAAATTAGGAGCAAGCACCATTCTAAAATGAACACTTAAATAAATACGAAGAATTAAAAAAATTTTTTAGCATATTATTTATTTGATTTATCTGTTTTTATATTGTAATTCCATACCTATTTGTTTATTGTTTTATTTTTCAATTTCTTGATACAAGTATGATATTAATTCTGTAGCAAAAAATATCCCTATTTTCAGGATTCAGTCAAATGTTTTACTGTTAATTTTTATCTAGTACAGCCTAAAGGAAGATTAATCTCTGAAGTTCTTCCTGTTCGCTGTTGTCATTGTTAGAATAAATAGAAAGTCTAAGGTGAAACAATTTTTACAAGTTTCCTGTTACTATCTCATGGATATATTGATTATAAGATTAAAAGACAATATTTTACAAAGTTGGAAAAAAGACAATTGCAAATATTTAGTTAGTATTTAACTACAGCAAACATATTGATATACCGATTGCAGCTTTATAAACTTGAACAGTTTTGTTAAATAATTATATTAATTAGTAGTATACATAGATTGTAAATAAAATAGGTCGCCTTCACTGTGCATGTTATGTAAGACTTTTCTTTTTAATAAAATCTGTAGAGAAAAAAAGAGTTTTTTTTCTATTTGTTACAATAAATAATATTAGGCGGTTGAATTAATAATAACTAAGGCTCTGAAAGTCCAGTCTGGAATAGTATTGGTTTGAATAGTAACTTGAATACAAGTTCGAAATTTAACTTGCAAACTTGGAAAGTTAGACACCACAATCTAGATATTACAGGCCCAAGCTTGGACTTAGATATACTCTTCAGTAAAGGAAAAATTTTATTAAAGTGTAGTGTTTTTGTTATAAAATAACTCTCACTACAAATATTTTTTAAATATTTCACCTATATGGGCAGCTTGGCACATGAATGTTTAGGGAAGTAAAACAACTGGTTACATTATTGAAACAGTAAATTGTTTTACAATTGATTACAATCTAGTAATGTACTTTGTTTAACCTTAGCATGTTATTATTCATGCTCTCTGTTGAAAGATAACTAGTTAGTTTAAATCATTTATTTATTTTAGAACAATTTGAGACGTAGCTGCATTGTCGTCAGCTCGGTCTCCCGGCTTATCAAGTTCTGGCGTTGCAAGAAATAAGCGGCTTTTAACAGGTCCTGTGGAATGCTGTCACTGGAACTATAGCGAGGACTGGGAAATGAATATTCTACTTTAATATATTTCTTATTGGGCGTTTTTAAAATACCATATTTAGTGTCCATAACTACTTAAATTTTAAAAAATATAACATAGCGTAAACAATTGCCGTAGTCATTTGAGTGTGTTCGAGTGGGATGTGAAAGGATTTTCTGAAACATCTCTATTATTGTTCCTTCGTTAATCATAGTTGAACCTTCTAACTAGAAGTAGTAGACCAATATTATCGTCTGTAATTATCAACTTTACAGTTATAATTTTAAAAACAAATAATCGAGTTATAAATAGTAATTGTAATTGATAAAGTATATCCTTGGTCCTACATATATTGATTTGTTTCTAAATAATTTAAGGTCTCATTTTACATTTAAGTTAATTATAAAGTGGAAAAATATAATTCACTATAGCCTATATAAAAGTATAAAACATTTTTAATCTAAAAACTTTGTCTTAAATACATTATGTCATATATTTTCCCTTATCTAAATGTATTCCTAATTATTCAATGCATTTCATAATATATGAGATCCGTTGAGAAAACTGAACCACACGAGAAGAAGTCAAAGAGTAGGTGTTTGAGGTTACCTTGAATGCTCATTAGAAGGCAGTTGTTAAGACAATATTTATCACGTGACTTAGAAACTAATCTAACTCAAAATATCTAATTGCTCTGCAATGGAGGTAGAAATACGCAAATAAAATTCAAGTAACACATGTAATTATAATTTGCGGTATAAAATTTAGTTGTATTTTTTCATGTGATTGTTTATAAAGTGTGTCATATCTGTAGAATGTTAATTTCAACTATTACAAAAATATTACTTTTGTTCTCTCGAAATTTGTAATAGTTTTCCTGTGATGTTGTGTTCATAGCTTTGTTGTAAGTGCAACCGGAATTCATTAGATAAGTAGTAGGTTATACTTAAAATGCTTCTTGTTAAACAAAGCACAATTGTTATAATAATTCTCAGGAAGGTTTTAAGAGCTTACTGAACAAAACATGTTTACGATTCATAGGTTTCCTAGAAAACTAACTCAAATTTATAAGATCACTTTTGCACTTAGAATGTTTCTTAATAAACCAAACACAATTGTAATAATAGCCTAATTCTAATAAATTTTAAGAACAATTAGATCGTACAGTACTTGAATTGTTTCTTGTTAAGCACAATACAGTTGTAATACTAATTCTCAAGGATGTTTAAAGAATAAATAAACCATAAATGTACTTACTAAACAATAAAAATATATAATCGTATTGAAAATGATTAATCTGATGTAAATATAAAGGAATAAAAAACGAAGAGTGGTTCCTACATTAATAAAAAAATCTAAATCTTGAAGAATGGTTTACTATTTAAAAAAGATCGAATTATTTATACATAGTACCCTTAATTTATTTATGACTAGCTGCTATTAAAAGCACTAGGTATCTAATAATGGGCTGAATTACTGACTTAGAGTCATATAGAAATACCACTTTCTTTGTATCGGTGTACATTTAAGTCTTTCAGCAACCTGACAAATGGCTGCCACTTCGCCTTCGTAGTAATTTCTGTTTATCCAACCAGGAACGACTCTTCTATGAAGGTTGTATAAAATACATGACCAATCCGATCATGTAGACGTGGATCCATTCAGTGTCAGTGTAGTTAGCAGCCAGTATTTCTAAAGCAGACGACCTTACAAGACACTGCACTATATTTTTTTAAGTTGAGTTTTACGTTTTGCCAATTAGAAGCAGATATGATAGTTCTCCTGTAGCTCCAGAACTCTTTGTAGAGGTGAGTTTTGAGTCTTAAGCTGTAATTACCAGCGAGATAAGTTTTTCAGATGTTTTAAACCATTAATACCTTCCGAAACTTTTCAAAGTGGTCTTGTCGTGACTAAGTCCGAGTGGTTTGGTAACTGAGTAAAGTTCCATATCAGTGACACGGTGCTTACGCATCGTAACCGGATTCCAAGACATACGGCGTGGATGTAGCTGCTAGAACTTCCTATATGTTGTCGAGACGATCCCCGTGTTGTTCCTGCAATGTGTCTCTGGATGCATACTATTTTATAGCTTTCTGCAGAGATTTCGATTTAGTGATTAATGGTGACTCCTGTTATTCCAGGATAACATATCCAGTGACATGTCTAGATACTTGCACCACTTTAAGTGGTTCTGATCAAAAATAGAGTCGAGCAATGTGCTTTTTGGTATACAACATGAATTGTCTTGGCTCTGATAATAACCTCATGTCTAGATAACATTCAATAGTTTAAGCGAAATTTTACATGGTTAAAATGATGAAATCTATATCAACAATAGGCTTTGAGTTTTATTAAATCAACATTCTTTGATGAGCTGCGTTTGTTTGGTTATGAATCGTGCCCTTCTGCAAACACACGTTTTAATTATTTTAATGTCTACTCCTGTCACACAAATAACGTATTTAGAAATTTAATTTCCCTTATCGCAATTGAATAGCATTAGGGATGATCACCTTTCAAGGTATAAGAATCAAAAATGTTTTAACCAATCCTAACACAAATATAATTAATATTTATAACACAAATAAAAATATATAATTGTCTACCCGTTCTCTATACCATTATAATAATTCAATTGCAATATATTTTCAAACACAATTCAAAAATATATCAACGTTTATAGTTACCATTGTAATTATTTAACATGTATATAATAATACACCTAACTTTAATATAGATAAGTAATATCAAGTATTATTATTTTAGTTTTATTTTTAATTTTCAAACCATTTTTGAGACTTTGTAAATTTGTACAGTAAACTCTTTTCGTCAGTTCAGTTATATGGAAATATAAAATGTATAGGCTAATGTCAGATAAGGTAAATTAATTCCAATAACACAATTTCTTATTCTTGATGTTCATTACTTAATAATTTTGATAATTATTTCTTGAAAATATGTCTTTGAAGAGATTACTAACATATTTATATGATAATAGTTTAAATTTTATATGGTTTCTTCCTATAACACTCTTATAAAATTTTAAATTTTTTCTTGTTTTAAAATTGAATTATATCCATTCATTTGAAAGAGGATTATATATATAATAGTTATTTATTCTAAATGGGAGAAAATTACAGTTTTTATTATTATTGCGTCTAAATCCTCTAAATCACCGAGTCACCATAATTCCATTTAAATTTCTAATAAAACCAATTTATTTCTTTTGGTTGAAATTTTTAATACTAACAATAATATTTAAAATTACACTTCCTATTTTTCTTTTTAACAACATTATAAAAACATGTCAGATTTACACATACATACTTACAACCTATATCATTTTGACTTCATCCAAAAGGACGACATCGTAACACATTAGAACCAATGAAATTTGCATAAATAGAAGAACAGAAGATAAAAACTAATTACAGTAGAGTCTAAAAATTCCGAGTCCCGATAATGGAGCTTCCGTTAAATTCAAATCTTTTTCTGTTTAACCCTATTTTATCAATTTGAAAGAAAATGATGAATCGGACTTCCAACATATCTTTATTGCCATTCGTTGTCAGGAAAGAAAAGAGACCGGCAAATCTGGATATGCTCATATCAATACTGTATGCAAAGGAAAGGAGTCGGGCTTCCAAGAAATATTCATATCAATACGGTATTCAAAGGAAATGAGTCGGGCTTCCAAGAAATATTCATATCAATAAAATATGCAAAGGAAATGAGTCAGACTTCCAAGAAATGTTCATATCAGTAAGGTATAAAACGAAATTAGTCGAGTCCATATAAGTTTCTATAAGCTGATTTTGTATATTCTCAATTATAGTACTGTATTACGGTTCATTAAAACCCCTTTTTTCTAATGCACAGGAACGTATTTCCGTGTAACCGAGTTTTCGGTAATCGAAGGGGGTCTCGGTCCCATCTAACTCGAATTATCGAAACTGTACTGTACTTGAACACTTTGACTACATTATTGAACACCTCCCTTTAAAATACGGTGACGTACAGCTCATTAATGATCTTTAGTTTTGAACCAGATGCTGAGGATATTTTACTGCAGGTTGTTTCAATAGTATTTTTGGGTAGAATGATATCATTAAATTGAAAAAATGGCTGATTATAATAATTTCAAAAAAGAGGAAGTATTTATATATGGAAAGCATATTATTATATTTGATTTCAAGTCTTTAAGAATATATTGTATTAAGTGTGTTTCGGTATCTCTAAATGTTACAATATATTATATTTTAATGATACTAAAACAATAAAACCCAGAACATAACACCATTTAAAGTCATTTGCAAATAGTTTCAATTCAATTTAAAAGAACAATAAAATATAGCAATAGTATATAGTGTAGTAGCCAAGCACTGAAGAAGGTGACATTGTCTTAAAACTAGTTTATTTGTTCTAATACACTAGTACATTTGTTATAATAAACTAATGTGTAGTGAGATACAGAGTAATCTGTTTTAATTTTTACCCCTGTGAAGTGTTCTCATTAGCTAAGATCTAAATAACTTAATATTGTAATATATCACCCTGCAGAACACTAATATCATTATAAAGACTTTACCTTATTATTATATTATTGTGTAAAGTTTTACTTCAAAACGCTTTTACTCAAATGCTTGTTAGACATACTGTATTTACGATAATGGTTAAGGACAAATTATAATAATGATTTTTTTTTTAATGTATTGTTATAAATGAAATTCATGAAAATATATTTTCTCCTCTTTTTAATACTATTTTTTATTTGTTGACTTATACATTCCTTATAAAGAAACGTTTTATGTTATACGAATAAGTGGGAAGCAAACACTTTCGGGGGTAATACATTTTACGCGCCAATTTACGGCATGCGTAAAGACAAGTTTGGTGAGGTAAGGTACTTATCAAATACTTTACTACTATAATAAATATATATATATATATATATATATATATATATATATATGTGTGTGTGTGTGTGTGTCATAAAAGAAATATGTTTGTTATTATAGTGGTATTAATGTTATTTTGTTACAGTATGTTTTAGTATTGAAATTAGGAGACCCAAAATTACTTAAGCAACATTAAAAAATATTTATCTTGCATATTATCCCTGTTGTTGAAGTTATTGAGATGGGTTCTTTATATAAAGTGATATTCTTTTAATGTAATAAACGCATTCTCTTTTTAATGTCAGTCGCTATAATATAATAGTGGCCAGAACTAATAAGAGAGTTATGAAAATTGTTTAAGTTGTTCAATTGATTGTAAATAAATTCTATAAAATCATATGATATTTTAAAGTAGTATAAGTTTAATTAAAACGTGAAAAAACGACGTTATAAATATTAGTAGCTATAATATAATAAAATAATAATATTAATAAGATAGTTATGAAAATTGTTTCAGTTGTTCTTTAAATAGTAAATAAATACTATAAAACGACTTGATATTTTTAAAGTAATATAAGTTTAATAAAAAACGGTGAAAAAGTATAATCCTGTCAATTCTCTTGTATTTTTAAAAGTTCTTATAAGACATAAAGTTCAAGCAAGAAGGCAAGAACAGAAGGGAAAATATTAAGGTAGTAAAATATAAAAACATTTTCCAATCTACAAGAAATCTGCTCTCAGCATAGGTTGAGCACCATGCAAATCCTACAAAACTGACGAGATATCTGTATCGGAGATATTGCTGAACCTTATTAACAAGGGAATAATATTGCAATCCATGTTATGGCACTGAACGGACATGTTTCGTATAAAAGCTTTCATTTACCTGGCGCTTCTAACTTCTGTTTAGAAAAGTTATATGCGTGAGTTTCAATTTAATGTCTAAACGGAAATCGTAACCATTTTCTTTCATTCTAAATACAAATATTTGTATTAACATTTTATAAAAGAATCAGAAGGCCACAATTACTTTTTAACGATTTTAAATATGTATTATATATATATATATATATATATATATATATATATGTGTGTGTGTGTGTGTGTGTGTGTGTGTGTATGTGTGTGTGTGTGTGTGTGTGTGTGTTTGTGTGTGTGCGTGTGTGTTTATGTGTGTGTGCATGTTTGTATGTGTGTGTGTGTGTTCGTGCATACATCTTTTAATTTCTTATAATTTACAATCTAAAATTCTCTTTATTAAATTTGAAGAATAGTTTTAAATATATATATATATATATATATATATATATATATATATATATATATATATATATATGAAATAAAAACGTTATTGAAGAATAAATATAAACATGTTTTTAAATTACATTTTAATTTAATATGATATTTTCAATTATAATAATTCTAAAGGACTAATATGTTTTATTTAATTTCAGATGCATAATTGTATTTAGATAAATACACAAGTTACAATGTATGTTTTGAAATAACGAAGGAAATAATTTTGAAATTATTATTAGTAACCTAAATAAATAATTATATAAAGTAAAGTTTGTTTTTTTTATTATTTGTAAATAACTTTTGTCAGTCACAAAATCGAGCGAATGAGGTTATTTTAAAAACATCTTGCAATAGAAAGTATGTAACGATAAATGAAGAAGCAGTTAGTTTCTAATTAGCTGTTATTAGTTTTGCATAAGTTTTTAGACTTATCGTTCTAGAGATTCCTTAAAAAAAGGTTTTCAATTAAACAACACCTCTAAGCTAACACATAACAAACTATTATCCTAGTTGAGGCCAATCTTAGCTAATTGGTTTTTACACAAATTTAAGAATATAATTTGTTAAGTAATCTAAGTTTAGGAAATTACATGTTTAGATTTTTAGATCGCCTCCCAGCTTGCTCGTTAACATTGCACTGCCAGATCGATAGATATTAGGCAAGTTACGAAGGAAATATATTTGCATGGACATCGTAGAGGACATATATAAAGTAAGAGTATTAGGGGAAAATGTGGTGGATGTGAAAGCCATCAAGGAAGCCATGGCAAAGTAGCACGAAATGGAGGAAGAAGAATACCTGGGATTTCGAAGGTATCAAGACAGCTATCCCTAAATTGCTCAAAAGGGAAAATAGATCCAGGAGTTAGAAATAAAGTTTCAAACCCACCAAAATAAATTGATAAAAACTATTTAACTTATACTTGAAGGAATATGAATAAATTAACATCAAATATTTTATACGATATCAAGAGCACAGTGGTACAATATATTACAATGAAAATATTGGAAAGAACCCCAATACCACAAAAATAATCAAAAATTACAAAATAAAACAACAGAGGGTTTAATCTTAAGTAACTTGTTTTATTTGTTATTTTTGATTATTTTTGTGGTATTGGGGTTCTTTCCAATATTTTCATTGTAATAAAATATTTTATTAATCACTTAAACAATAGTTTATGACTATCCGAAATTTAACGTTCGGATGGTCATAAACTATTTTTTAAGTGATTAATAGGATTCGCCGAACTTAATAGACTACAAAATTCAAGAATAAAATATTTACAAGTGGTAACACCAAAGAAGAACAAGAGAGGAACTACTTAATAGTACGTAAGATACTATTAGTATCTTAGGGCGTAGGGACCGTTAAATTGTGTGTGTGTGTGTGTGTGTGTTTTATTAAAAATGGGTAACAGGTATCGTAAATAATCGTCTAGTACGAGAAGCTTTTTAAAAAATCATCATTTTTAGGACTTTTTGTAATTTGTAAAAACATTGAAATTAATTCATTTAACCTAGGATACTTATTTAGTCTATTATGTTTGGTATATACAAAGAATTTTCTTAGATAGAAAGTCAATTGCAGATATATAAATATATAATTTTAAGCTGTAAAAACGTATTTCTGCACTATACTTAAGGCTTTCCATCATATCAACGAAGTGCTTTTCATCATAATATCTTTGTTTGTTTTCAATTTTCCGCTCAGTCGCTACCGTGACTGATTTCCTACCACACAAAAGAAATATTGGTTTTGTGGAGAATCTGAATCAATTATGTTTTTCGTTCAGTTTTTAACGGCTTACTTGATGGCAATTGCTATACGTTTTTTGCATTAAATTATACATCTTTACAACTATATGCAAAAATTGTATTCTTCAATTAAAGGAACAGTTCCAAGGCAATTCTTCCGGTGTAAAGGTCTAATGCTAATAGTATTTAGCAAAAATGAAAATTGTTTCTAACCGATTATAATCTATAAATAAATGTATTATTCGAACCCTTTTTACTGGCAACCGATTCATCTTCAGTATGACATAACCTAACACTTTCAGGTTAGTTTCTTAATGTATCTACAATTAGACTTTAAGATGTGTAAAATATAACCCAAGATACGGTTGTAGTGTATAATTTTAGTAATTAACAAAATGGCTGGTATTAATATTTAATATATTATTTTTATAATAATATTGTATTAATTTAGTTTGTATTGATAAATAAAAAGTTAATGTCTTTGTTTTACTTGACGCAATAAAATCATTCTTACAGTTAGGCTAGACCAGAGAAACCTAGTGTTAAACCTATTAGATGTAATAAAGGGAAATATTAAAAGTTAAGGAAACAAGAAAAAAAACAACTCAACTAATTTAAGACGTTTTCAATTTCGAGATACAATTCAACTCTTTCTCATACTATAAAATATATATAAAAAATAACTTATGTAATGGATAGAGTTGAAGATTACTTTAATAATGGAATGATGGTGGTTTAAAGTGTTTTATATAAAACAGGTATTTCAAAGCAAGTGTAGAAAATGTCCTACGAATACTACATTTGTGAAAGATATGAAGGATACTTTCCCCAAATGTTTACAACTAATAATTGTTTATTCGTCAGATATAATTCTGTCAAGGAAATGAACAATAAGATATGAAATATTGATATATTATTTTAAAATTTTGTTACAAAAAAACAACAATTGAACGAATAATTCTATTTTTTCTGTAACTGTATTCTAAAAATATACATTGTTTTAGATAGTTTACTAATATTGATATCGTAGCAAGACTAAATACAAGATTAGTTGTCAAGTCACGTGAGGGACGTATTGCTTAACAACAGCTGGGCATCTAATTAGGATTCATGGCAAGCATCACAACTGAAACTTCAAAATTATTAATAAATTACTTCTGTAAATTCCTATTCCTAGCAAAGGGTTTTAGTTAATAGAAATGAATTTTATAATTTACAAGGAATCACTATTGCCAGTAAGTTATTGGAAATGATGTAAGCTTTTCTTTTCTTCTTCTATTTGTTACACTTTCTTTACATAAAAATCAAAGACAGTTATTATATAAAGCAATATATTAAGCTCATCAATAATGAATTTTATGGGAACTCTATTGTAATAAAACAGCTGTTGTTGTTCAAAAGTGTTTCTAGATAATTTTGAAGTAACTTATAGTTTTTTTTTTGCATAAAATAATTTACTCCTAAAGGGATTGTTTATTTTGTAATATGGCCGCATAGAACCCTTAGACAAGAAGGATGAGCATGAATTGTTGGAAAATGAGTCCAAAAACAAAAGAAGGAGAAGAAAATACTTTGTAGTTGTATTTAGAAGTGTGTGTGTGTGTGTGTGTGTGTGTGTGTAGGGAGTTGTATTTTCCTGCTTGCTGGTTTTTTTCGAGATTAAGGGTTAAAGCATAAAATACAAAACTATTTTCTTAATTTTTTTATTCCAGAACCTGAATAACATTCTAAACTTTCTTCATCAAAAATATTTGTTAATATTTTACAAGAAATGTTCTCGATTTTTGCTTAAAATCAAACGTACCTTAAGTCGGATGAAGTACTGTCTCTAGACGACAGTATCCCTTGAAAAACCATACTTTGCCACGTTCAAATACCATGCACTCGCAGTTTACTCGAGAGTAAGTTATAAATTTACGATGCGCACGTGACTCGTTTTCCTGATATTTAAACAAATTGTATCTGCACACAACACCCTTGTAGACTACCTTAGTAAATATGTTTGTTCTTGTTTCGAATAATAAACAGCTGACTAAGAATACATATTCTAAAACAGTTTATATTTAAAATGTTTATTTCAACCCGTTTTAATTTAAACCAGTGTACAATTAGAAAAACCACATAGACCAAAAACTTACACAAACCTTAGTTTCTAACTTTAACTACGTCTTTTGTTAAGGGTTATGTTTCACTGTTTAACAACTAATGGCAATGCCATTAGACGAAATAGGAAAGAAGCTTCGAGTATGTGAAGTAAAATATTCTCTTTTATGATATAGGGGAAGAGGTTATATTATTAAAAAAAATAACAATACTACGGGTTTTCAGTAGAAAATGTTATAATAACTTCCAAATTGAAGTAGATACATTTAAAAAAAAAATATTGCAAAAGGTAAAACTAAAACTTATGCACTTCAGAAGATGTCCAGTTGAGATAAGACAGAACAATAATGCTTAGTAAATTAGGTAAAATACAAAAATTTATATAATAATATACACAATATAAAAACATAATATATACACAACATTTAGTATACAAATAATTATATACAATATAAACCCATTTTAAGCCAAGGATAACAAAGGAGCTCTAGGAGCCACTGAAATTGAATCTGGAGTTTTTCCAAGGTTAAAAAAACCCAAAAAAGAGAAAAAATCAAAAACCCTTTGATAAAAATAAATATTTGTCCGAGTTCGTATTTATTTTAGAATAAAAATGTTTTTATTATTTATTAGATCAATCTTTATAAAAAAATGGGTAGATAAGGATTCATTCTAAAATGTATCTCCTATTTTATTTCTATTATAATAGACTAAGTGACACGATATATATTATAATATCAAAATTAGGTTTTGGGAATAATGGTATTACGTAATATGTAATACGTATTTCACAATATGTTACATAAAACATTGTTGTTCAAATAGAGGACTTATTATTGATTTTTAAAAAGATGTAAACTGTGTAAAATTGGTGAAGTTATATCACAAGCATTTCAAACTTTATTTTATCAATGACGACTTCATTTAACTAAAGATTAAAAATCCTCTCTTTATTTTAATAATCCTCAAAATGAAATATTTCAATTTCTGTTTAAATTCGTACATTTATTCTTGTTACCTTTGTAATGTTGTTGGAATTGTGACGATTCATTTATTTAAAGAGCAAAATATAAGAATGCAATTTCATAGGATGGTCCAGAAAGTCTAGTGAGAGGGTACTCTCTGTGGTTCAGTGGGTAGGGCAATTGATTACTAACCTAAATATCTCTGTTCGATCTATGGCGGCGCCAAAGTATTTCTAGGTCACTTCAACTTGGAAAAATCAGTTCCTAGATAGACAAACCTAGAAATAATGTGCGTTAGAGAAGCAATCGTGACGGCTACATTTCTAAGGATTTAAATTCTTTAAATACCTGTACTTATTACTAAAGTAAGGATTTTAGCATGATACTTAATAAATAATGTATACGTAATATTTAACAAATTTATATTGAATTTCCATTACGTGAGTAATTAGGTATTTTGTATTTCATTTCGAGTCGTAAAGTATCTATCATATTTTAATATGAGTGTTCATAAAATTTATTTCTCCAACTCAATTTGCTACCTTAATTTCCGTACAAACTCTTGGAATCATCGGCTCAAATTCAGTGTGTAATTAACGCCATTAAACAAAACCATTCATGGATTGTGTACTTGATATTGTTACCTACAGCACTGGTTGTCTTTAATAATAGTTAAAATGTTTCTATCTGACTTTTAGAAAATACTGTCAGTTTAGGCCTATAACAAAGAAATACTATAAGCGGTATCTTCATTCTTCGCTTGCTAGTTAACTCGTAGCTAAATATTCGATTAATTTATTCACTCTGCGTTGAAACTTGAAAGTGAATCGACATAAATGTGTCATTGAAAATAATAAACTACATATAACTGGACTTGTAACATGTTAAATATTTGGAAGTTATTTAGCATAGCCCATACATATTTGTTTAATTTTAGCTAAATTAAAATCGGCCTAATTTAAAAATGAAATTTTGGGTCTAAAGTTGTCAATAGACAGCGTTGGGTAGAGATGTAAATAATTATATCAAATCAAAAGCGAATTTGTAAAGGCCCGGGGGGGCTCAATAAACACAAGCGTGAGATATATTTAGAATCAGACCTGTCTTTCTTTGGTTGCTATAGATGAAAGATAACTATGGACTGCAATTGTTAACATTTCTTTGTGTTAGAAGTTTGATTAAATCTTTTAATAAACTAAATTTTTAAATTTAATAAAGAAGTAAAAATGTTTTCGTAAATTTTAATATATATATTTGTTTTGTTACTTTATATTTTTTATAATTTAAACTTTTTGAAAGAATTAAACCGTGTAAGTTTTCAAATTTGTAAACTTATAGGGGGTTAAATGCTGAGTGCGAATTCTTAGTACATCTGAGTTAATTTTGAAAGTGCATTGAAATCTACGCGATAAAACGTTTGCTATTGTAAACTTGGAGAATTATTGCCCCTCTGAACCAGTGACGGAATAATGTGTCAAAATCACAAATCGCGTGATCGATTCGAGTTCTGAACTAAAACCTTATTACTTGTAATTGGAGCAACTCGTTACCCCACTTCATTGTGCACTGCAGACCCTCTTTGGTTCTATTGTTTAAGTCGTGTTCTGTGTTTGACAGATCAGTATAGCCTTCTTTCTTTATTATTTCAATAGCTATTTTATTTCCGTTCAGTGCAATAAAAAGGTTACAATGACTTAACTATATAAGCAATTTAAATCTATTTGTATAAATTTGTGTCTATTTGTATCTATTTATTTGTATAAAGCATCTTAAGCATAAACATATGTTTGAAAGTGGCAAAATTTAGGTTAAAACAGTCCTGACATATAGGCTAAAAGTGTTCATCGGAATAGTTTCGCAAATTATAAAACTTTTCTAATTTTAAAATAGTTTTGAATAGTAAACGTTATAGCAGAAGCCAGTTAACATGGAATAATAGATTGAATACATTATGTATTGTCAAACTTCGAGGGACGTAGTTTTTGAACAATGAGGCTTTGAAGATTTAATTTTCAGCCAAATCTGATCTTTGTTTATAATTCGCTATAGTACAGTATTTCACTCTTAGTGTTTCCGATATGCAGCAAATTAACCCCAGCCTAAAACACTGTAAATATTGCCCATGTAATTTGTGTAGCAATCAGTGTTGGTAATGTGTTATGCATATAGCGACACTAAAGCTCAATTCTCACAATAAGTGTTTCATATTGTCATACACGTTTCTACAAGTATGATGCCGTCATCAGTGACTAATATACAATAAATAAATTTATTGTTGCGCGATGTAATTATAGCCAAATTTTCAAAACGTTTTCTCATTGATACTTCATAAGAACTTGTAAGATTCAAAAAGGAGATAAATAACCTAATTTATAGGTTACCTTTTCATCAAAACATGAACTATGAAACTAAACCATTCGTTATTGGAATTAAGAATTAGTGTGTTTACATACACTCTAAGTGTTGTAGGTTGTATTGTACTAACTTACAAAGTGCTCACAATTGAAGCCTAAATCCAAATTACAATACCTAAAGGAATTTGTAGAAGTGTTTATTGAGGTTGGCACAATAATACCCATCCCTACTAAATAGGTAAAGCTATTGTAAACCTCATCAAAGTTACAAAATTTCTGAAAGCACTACTTTGGTTTTTAAATATATGAATTGCATGGACTTTTAAAATAAAATATTGCTTGTTTTCCTAAAAACATAAATCTCTAGAATTTTCCTATGTTATAATTAATTCATAGTTTAAAAATATACAAGCTGATTTTACACATACAATTATTATGATGAAGCAACTTTTATATATAACCTCTTCAGCATACATTGGTAACAGGATAGCTGCTGATTTAGACTTTGGGATTTAATATCTAATATATCTTTATCAATCAATTAAAAACAAGGTGTAAAGAGGTTTTGCAGCATTTCACTAAAACGTTATTGAAAGAATAAACAAGTAAAATACAATTGTCTACACGAGTATAACTCCAACATTCGATTAAGACACATTAAAAATGAAAAGAAAGCAGTTAACCATAGTAATTTATCTGTGTAATGAAAATATATACAAGTGATATGATGAGTCCTCCTATGATGCTATTCCGTATATTAAACAATTCTCCAGTAACCAGCGCTAATGTGACATTGTTAGACAAAGAATTTACAGTGCTAAACGATCTTTCTGAAATCCATATAGTATTTAAATTTGTAAATAAGTTCGTATTTATATTGTGCATATAGCATATGCTTTTAGTCTTCGTTAGATATAAGGGGAAAGTAGAATTGGGTGATACTTAGTCAAAAGCCTAAATCATATGTCTATATCTCCTTTCATATTTAATATTTTATACAACTCAATTATCATTGCTTGGTCATCAATTTTTATAGACAAATGTTATAGACAATCTTCATAAATTTCTTTCACTTTGGTATAAAATGGTATTTCGTAAAGGGAATAAACCATAAAATCCCAGTAGCTAATAAAAGGTGTTTGTTAAAATTCATTACACTATTCAAATAATATCTCAATATTTCAATTCGTTAATAAAAATCTGTTGACCTTTATAAAATAAAACCAATTTAAAGTGCATGAAGATTCATAACTTATAACCTAAAAATTAAAAAAAAAATACACTATCCTTATGAACTTTAGAAAACGGATTAAATTTGACTAAATTTTATAATTATTTTTATAGAATACATTTACAAAAGAGAATTATCTATTTTATAATGAACCCTAAGTAATAATATCTTGAAATATTTTACCTTTGAAAAAACGTAACATAATCCAAATGTTTGTTCCCGTTTGACAAAAGCTAAATTATGTTTATAAGATGTAATTTAAATCTAATTTAAATCATTTTGCACACAACAAAGGTAAATGCAGGCGTCCATTTATCTTTAAAAGCTTTTCATGAAAGTCGACAATTTATAATTTTGAAACTACCAAAATTATATTTTTCACAATATAACATATAACAAGTTAATTATTTCGAAAGACTTTGTTAACTCTAAATTTATTATGATTTAGGTTATAGCTTATATATATCATATTAATGGCGTCGATACGTCAGGGTCTGCTGTTACTCTAAACTGTAGTAAGACTACCACGTATATTGATGACGTACTAAGAATCTGAAATCAAAATAAAGCTCGTGCAATATTACGCTATATTTAATACAAAATCCTTACCTTATAAAATAAACCCCTTAACGGTGTTATCACATATGGGACTCACATACTGTAGGAGTTATAAAAATGATATCAGAAGGGGGCACAGTAGGCTCTGAAACTATTACCACAAACACACCAAAAGATCGTGTGAGTCCTAACGGTCTAATAAGAAAGGCACACTATGGGACTTATTAACAATGATATCAAAGAGGGCACACAAGTTTCTAAACTTTGATACTACAAAAGAATCCCAAAGATCGGATGAGTACTGTCGGTATAATCAGAGAGGACGTACACACACTGTGACAGTCACTACCAACGACATAAAATGGAGCACACAAGGCTCTTGACGTTATTATCACAGAAGACCACCTTAGATCGAGTGAGTCCTGACGGTGGTTTCAGAGAGGGCATACTTACATTGTGGGATTCATTAACAACGACATCAAATAGAGCACTCAAGGTACCACAAAATGGCTCCCAATGATCGAGTGAGTTCTAATAACAGTGTGGGATGCATTAGCAATGATATCAAAGAGGGCGCACAAGATTCTGACCGTTGATACCACAAATATTCCCAAAGATCGTGTGAGTCCTAAAGGTCTAAAAATATAGGCACACTTTTGGACTCATTGGCAGTAATATTAGAGAAGGTACACAAGGCTCTAAACGTTGATACCACAAAAGACTCCCAAAGATTGTGTGAGACCTAACGGCCTAATAAGAAAGGCACATTGTGAGACAGAGAGGGCACACAAGGTTCTGAACGTTGATACCACAAAATACTCCCAAAGTTCGTGTTAGTCCTAACTGTATTATAAAAGATAGCATACTACTAACATTGTGGGAGACATTAACAACAACATCATATAAAGCACTCAAGGTTCTGAACTTTGATTACACAAAAGTCTCCTAAAGACCGTGTAAGTCCTTAGGGTGCTATCAGAGATGGCATACACACACTGTGGGAGTTATTATCAACGATATCAAATAAAGGACACAAAGGTATAGACGTTGATACCACAAAAGTCTCCCAAAGATCGTGTGAGTCCTCACAGAGTTATCAAAGATGGCATACTCACACTGTAGGAGTCATTGACAACGCCATCAAAAGAAGCATTCAAGGTTCTGAACTTTGATAACACAAAAGTCTCCTGAAGATCGTGTGAGTCCTCACGGAGTTATCAAAAATGGCATACTCACACTGTAGGAGTCATTGACAACGACATCAAAAGAAGCACTCAAGGTTCTGAACTTTGATAACACAAAAGTCTCCCAAAGATCGTGTGAGTCCTCACGGAGTTATCAAAGATGGCATACTCACACTGTAGGAGTTATTGACAACGACATCAAAAGAAGCACTCAAGGTTCTGAACTTTGATAACACAAAAGTCTCCTAAAGATCGTGTGAGTCTCAACGGAGTTATCAAAAATGGCATACTCACACTGTAGGAGTCATTGACAACGACATCAAAGAAAGCACACAAAGGTTTTGAACTTTGATACCACAAACGACATCTAAAGATCATGGGACTAGTGATGGAGTTATCAGAGAGGGCATACTCACACTATAGGAGTCTTTAACAACATCAAAGAACGCCACAACTTTGTTGCCACAAAAGACTCTAAATGATAGTGTGGGTCCTGACGGTGGTATCAGAGAGGACGTACGCTGTGGGACGCAATAACAACGACATCAAAGAAAGCATACCGCATTCTGAACTTTGATACTACAAAAGATTCCAAAAGGTAGTATATGTGCTAACGGTGTTATATGAGAGGCACACTATTAAACTCATAAACAATGATATCAGAGAGGCCACACATGATTCTGAGCTTTGATATCACAGAGGATTTTTGTAATATTTTCAAAGACATAGCTGAATTAGCTTTATTATATAATCTAATTATTATTTATTGATAATTTAGTGGAACAACCAAAACCCCAAAGTGAATTGCTCACCTGCAAAAGTGTACGTCTGTTCACGCTACAGTGCCCGTGTAAGATAATCTTGGGTTGATTATGTTGTACTGCATCCAACAGAAGTTCCACCTTAAACATTGCGCATAGTAAACTTCAAGCACAAAATAAAATATTATTTGTGGGTGAAAATATTTGATATTTTACATTTAGAGAGAATAAATTCTCGAGTAACTAATTGAAATTTGGTAGTTTTTATCTACCCCTGATTTAAACAATTCACATTCCCAGTAACCGGTTCGTTTTTGAATGAACAAATTGACATCAATTAGTGATAGTGAGAACAATAATCATTATTGTCTAGAAGAAGTATCAAAATATTGAAATAAAGGTGATGAAAAGGAAAAACAGACGAGAAAGGAGAAATAAATGAGAGGAGAAACATGTTACTGTTCTGGGAAAGACAAGTGGAGAGTGAATGAACCTGAACGAAGAGGCAGCTCTTTAAATCATGCTCTAGAAACTTTGTAACCCTCTGTTTTTCCGCTACAGGAGCAGGAAAACATGTAAATTCTCCCTTTAGGTCATGGATTCTACAATATTAATACAGTTATTTAAGAGAAATTGTTTATCAAACAAATGAAGAAATTTTGAACGAAAATGTCAAAGTAAATATAAACATACAGATAATATATAACATGAGTGCAAATAAATCTTTGACACGTAGGCACTTTCATTGGTAGTTGTCTTTTCAGATGATAAAACGTTTTTTCTAAGACTAGTTGTGAACCAGTAAGTTACACCTTGTCGTAAAGTTACCATTGAACACACTTTACAAAAATGTATTGGTAATGTTCAAAAAATTCAACTAATCTGATCTTGTATGGACAAGTTTAAGACGATATTATCTATAACTCTTATGAATGGCAACCAAAAGTAATATTAAATTTACTTTAAAATCAATTTATTAATATTTCTAAAGCCTACCTCTTGTCTCACTGCTTCATTTAGTGGCAGTAATTTGGTAGATAAAATGGACCGCAATACTTCCACACCCAGCTGAAATGACCAAATTTAGTTTCTAAATAAATCATTTACAGATAATTAAACTTATTTATGGTTGAATAACATTTATTTCTAGTAGAGTTACGTTGTGGAAAGGAAAAAAAAAATATAGTAGCATACTTGCTAAAATCGTGGAAAATTGTATTACATGCGACTAGCAACGAGAGTATACTCTAATATTGTTATAATAATATTTTATTTATATTAATATAATCAATCCACACATATTTGTAAGAATTAACATATAAAATAAAACTGGTTAAAACTTTAACAGTCAAGGAACTAAAATAGTTGCGGAATTATAATAAATTACTTTAGCAATAGTAGATTTCAGTAGTACCTACTCTAGAGAATATATTATCTTCCATAGCTGATAAAATCAAAACGTTTGCTATAAATTGGGTTTAGTTCCATTATTAGAAAAAATAAAGGTGTTTTCTAAATCTTGAGGAAACTACCATTGTTAAATAATAAATACTCGAAGTTTATATAAATATGTACATATCTGAAATACGATAGTGTACAGATTAAAAATGAGATAGTTACAGTAGCACCTTTGAACTAAAGCAGCATAGTTCTTTAATTAGTTGTATAAAAACTCTGGGAAATTTTATAAGTAGAAGATTTACAGTAGATTAGAATCAAATGAATAGCATTATAAATGTATGAATACAATAATATCTTGAAAGAGAAATTCTCATCATGATGAGATCGTGGGGTGGTATTATAGCGGAACACATTAAACAAATCATGATAAAAAGATTAATTTATTTCACTAAAAATATTTAATTAAATATATTCTGACACAACAAGTAATATTAATTTACGTTTACACATCTATAGTAAGTTTTTTTGAAAAGAAATTATTTATTGGTTCTTGTCTAATGAATTCAACTGGCAAACTGTGATTTAACCTAACTACAGTACCCCTTGATTATATGTCTATGATTCTAATTACATTTTTAAAAAAAACTGATACCCTGTAGTCTGTAATTATAATTTATAACATGAACAACAGATTATTTAATAAAGTATTGTTATGCAGTTATATAGTGATAAGGCTTCATGAAAAATATGTAATGGGAGAAATAAGCTACACTATAAAAAAGAATATAGTTTAAGAAAAATGGGGGTTTACCACCCTCATAAAATAAAATGGAACAACATATGTAACTTCTAAGTAATTAAATGATGTAGCTTTCAAAACATGAGTCAATAATTACAGTAACTGCCACAAAAATGATATACCTTGATAAATGTTTTAATTATTATAATCTAGACATTTCGTAATTTTAAAAGGCTTAAACACTGATTAAAGTGGAAGAATATTTCTGTTATGCTTACCTTCTGTGTAACAATGTAAGATCCGTTACAATATCCGGCAAATATTATTAAACACAACAATAATGTTGTTAAAGATAAGTTGTATATACGGAAGCTACCTTGAATAATCATCATAAAGTACACATACGCACAAAAAACAACAGCGATAAAATTAAAAATAAACGTATTTAACACTGTCATTTTTGTAGAATTGGGCATTTCCAAACTTAAATCACAAAGCTCTAACCATAAATGACGAATATTTCCAATCTGTTGGGCGCTTGGTTTAATCTTTAAAACCTGAAAAATTAAAACAATGTGTTAAGAACTGTAAATATTGAAAATCTTTGTGGTAACATTATGTCGCAAGATATTAAAAATTAGGAATAAATGAAACTATAACGAATCAGAAAGAACTTCAATTATATTATGCATACTTCTTAGCCTATATAAAGTATAGAGTGCATAGCTGTTATAGTGTAAACATATATACCACATAGAAATCAATAGCCAACTTTATTTATTAAGAATAATTTGTCTTCATTCAACAATAAAAAAAATTATAATAACAATAAAAAGTATTCGTTATTAAAAAGGTTATTCGTTAACAATAAAAGTTATATTACTCATACTTCTGTTTAAAAATTTCTAAATAATGTAAACAAATGTTAATTTGATTGTACCAGTAAATTAAATTTTATTGAGACTCTAAAACAAACATTATTTAAAATTAAACTTTCCGAGAAATTCACAGATCCTGGTAATTGTTTCTAAAGAGTTAAAATACATGTTTTCAAACTCATAGATAATTCTACAACTAATTATGACTTCCTTGATTATTTAAATCCTCTATGATGATTACAATAGAGAAATATTTGTTTAAACACACTCGATCCAAATATCGAAATACGTATCTTTGAGCTTTTAAGACCCGATTGGGTTATAGTTATATTTCTACAAAATTATAGAAAGTTAATTTTCATTATAAAATTAGTATTTTGAAGAATAACAATTAGATTTTTAGAATAACATTATACCCAGTCGTTTGCGTAAAAAATCCTTGAGGCCTTACAAACAAAGAAATCAAACACTATTTCAAATATTGACAAACAATTTCAATTTGAGTATCCAATTAAAGGAAAATCGTATAAATCTATAGTAATTTATTTTAGATTGTAAAACCAATATGTTCGATAGTAGAATGAATATTTTTATAACTAGTAATTAAATGTAGGCTACAAAAGAAAAAGGGAGTATAACCAGGTTATACTACCGTAAGATATGCGGACAGCGCTAACAGTAGGAACAAGTTCAATTTCCCAATGCATAAAATACAAAAATGGAATTAGAAAACTATGGATATAAAAATACAAAACTACGGACATAAAAACAAAATTATGAACTAAACACACAAACAGGCAAATAGTTGTTTTACAGCGAGCAACGATCAGCGAGGCAATTGGGCTATCAATATATTATATTTACGAGTATCTAGGGGCAACAATGAACGTAAGATCGGTTCAAGCAAAGGGAATACGATTGAGAAAAAAAGGGAGAGGATAGTTTAGTAACTAACAGCTAGTTTAATATCTCTAACAGCCTAATCAGCTCTTTTCTACTCCGAAACTTGAAAATCAGACTTAAGAGTTTTGTTTCTAATTCTACAGTACTATACAGGACGGAAACATTAATACTGGGCAAAACTCTTACGGAAAGTTTTGAAGCTTAGGAAATATGAGACCTATAGAGCGCCATAGTAATATCTTCTACAAACCAAGTCATCCACGACCAGTAGTTTCTCTATTGGATAACGAAAGATATGAACGTCAATCG
This sequence comes from Prosapia bicincta, assembly GCA_036971475.1. Taxonomy (NCBI): domain Eukaryota; kingdom Metazoa; phylum Arthropoda; class Insecta; order Hemiptera; family Cercopidae; genus Prosapia; species Prosapia bicincta. The sequence continues at coordinate 53,212,979 of JBAIZL010000002.1, forward strand.
AGAAACTGCAATGACTAGGTTAGGTGTTTTTATTCGCGGATAATACAGGATGGTTCATCTGATACTTCATAGAATAAACTGAAGAAGAAAAACCCTGTCTAATAAAACAGTCAATGATTAGAGTGTTTATCTGGTCGCAATATTTAAATCTACTTCACATTGATTCAGAACAGATTTACCATGACAAATGTGCAATCTATATGAAGACCATCAAATCAACTATATTTCAAACTAGAATTTATCTACGTTTGATTGGCATTTCCTCTAACACATCGTACTAAGTTTATGGTAACTGGTTTTCGTCGTTACCCTGAGGTTAGGAAAATATTGTAAAGGGATAGAAACAAACTTTCAATAAATAAAATGTAAAACAATATTCTAAAGAATAAAAACTAATGTCTGGCGTTACAATTAGATATTAAGTAAACGAAAGTGATTGGTAAATATTTGATCTAATTATATAGTTTACATTTCAGGGGCATGTTAATGAAAAATAGAACGTATGTATTTTGTCTTACAAAAATAACAAACAGGCCTATTTTTTGTCAATGTCAGTATTGGATTGGTGCTATTTATTACTTTAATCAAGTTAAATATTGAAGATAATCAAAAGTGTATCATCCTTGTGGGAAAACGTAGCTCTTTTCCTATAACTGGAATAAAATGAAACTTACCTTTAAAAGAAAATCTACCACAGCTTCTCCCGTTTGAGTAACATACAAACAATTACAATACCAATACAGCATCTGTAATATATTCAAATAAGTTACGAAAATGTAGACTGCGGCAGTGACTATGCTTATAGTACGATATAAAACTAAACACTGCAGGATTCCCAAGACTATAATAAAGACAGCTGTTGCTCCAACTGCTAGTCTGAAGTAGTGCGACATGAATGCTGGGAGCGGACGCAAAACGATTTTATTGAATTGGATCTGTGAACACAAAACATAGTACTTGATATAAGCCTACATTACCTGCCTAATGTAAGCACTGTGAAACATGTTTATTTTTTCCGGGTTTAACATTACAAATATAAACATGTTCTATTTATTAAGAAAACTATTTCTATTTAATAAAATCGAAAAATCTAGAAAAAATTCGCTTAATTCCAGAAAAAAAATTTAATGAAATTAAAGTCACACTGATATTTTTGGTTTTAAATAGATTATTTTAAATTACGAAATGTTACTGAAAACTCGATCATAATTTTATACGAAAATTAATTTTACTTCAGTCTTTCAGCTAAGACTTCAACATAATATGATGAATCATGTCATTATTCCTTAAAACTGTTTTATTCGACTTTAGGAATAAGCATTTTCCGATGCATTTTTTTGTTCCGGGTTATCATTTACTAAATTACTAAGTAATTTATTCTCACTAGTCGGGATACGTAGGCTATAATTTTTGGCACAGCTCCATAGCTATATGTTGTTATAACTTTTGGTACACCTACATAGCTATATGTTGTTATAATTTTTGGCACACCTCCATAGCTATATGTTGTTGCAATTTTTGGCACACCTCCATAGCTATATGTTGTTATAATTTTGGCACACCTCCATAGATATATGTTGTTATAATTGTTGGCACACCTCCATAGCTATATGTTGTTATAATTTTGGCACACCTTTCTTGTTATATATTGTTATAATTTTTTGCCCACCTTCATAGCTATATGTTGTTATAATTTTTGGCACACCTCCATAGCTATATGTTGTTATCATTTTTGGCACACCTCCATAGCAATATGTTGTTATAATATTTGGCAAACCTTCATAGCTATATGTTGTTATAATTTTTGGCACACCTCCATAGCTATATGTTGTTATAATTTTTGGCACACCTCCATAGCAATATGTTGTTATAATTTTTGGCACACCTCCATAGCTATATGTTGTTATAATTTTTGGCACACATCCATAGATATATGTTGTTATAATTGTTGGCACACCTCCATAGCTATATGTTGTTATAACTTTTGGCACACCTCCATAGCAATATGTTGTTATAATTTTTGGCACACCTCCATAGCAATATGTTGTTATAATATTTGGCACACCTCCATAGCAATATGTTGTTATAATTTTTGGCACACCTCCATAGCAATATGTTGTTACAATTTTTGGCACACCTCCATAGCTATATGTTGTTATAATTTTTGGCACACCTCCATAGCAATATGTTGTTATAATATTTGGCAAACCTTCATAGCTATATGTTGTTATAATTTTTGGCACACCTCCATAGCTATATGTTGTTATAATTTTTGGCACACCTTCATAGCAATATGTTGTTATAATATTTGGCAAACCTTCATAGATATATGTTGTTATAATTTTTTGCCCACCTTCATAGCTATATGTTGTTATAATTTTTGGCACACCTCCATAGCTATATGTTGTTATAATTTTTGGCACACCTCCATAGCAATATGTTGTTATAATATTTGGCAAACCTTCATAGCTATATGTTGTTATAATTTTTGGCACACCTCCATAGCTATATGTTGTTATAATTTTTGGCACACCTCCAAAGCTATAGGTTGGTAAGTTATTCATTACAAAACTGAGAGAGGTATCTTAATTTATACAGTTATTTCAACAATATTAAAATTTTCTGGTCAGTTAATTGAACACTTCTAACGCGTTTCATAACATATGTTCTATCTTCAGAGATTGGGCTATCCTCAAATGACATTCTCAATTCATTAAGGTTATATATACTACGTACAAAATAAACACAAATCATTTAACAAAATGCACTCATCTTAATATTGCATATCACTGAACTAACGTTTGAGCAACATTTCAATTTGTTATTTCCGGTTCAACTCTTGAACAAGTATTTAACAATTATTATGTACATATTTATGTTCAATTATGACGAGAAAAATTATATATATATATTAGTTTATGTATATAAATATATATATATATATATATATATATATATATATATATATATATATATATATATATATATATATAAACTATGTTTCTAGGCTGAGTATTACTATATTTAACAATCTACAATGTACATATATATTATCAACATTATCAAAGAAACATTACTACATCACCATTTTAAATTTAAAACAATAGCCATTAAATTTAATCCTTTGAGTCTCTGAGAAAATACTTGTTATAACTAACCCCGGAGTCGATAAATCGCTTTGTCAGTTATATTTTTATATCTGAATAAAGTGAAGTCAGTTCACATCAACTTCACAAATTACGTATTGAAAAATCCTCCTTTAATTGATGACAACGGAATATTCTCATCCCTTGTGAAAATAAAGCTAAATATTTGGAATGAACCTAGATGCTAAACTTAGATGGAAACACCACATCAATAATAAGCAGGAGGAATTAAATATCAAATATCGTAAGCCCTATTGGCTCTTGGGTGGAAATTCAAACCTATCATCACAAAATACAATAAAAACCTGCAGTCAGATTTTATCAAACATTTGGCTGTATGGCAGCCAACTGTGGAGATGTGCAAAGTAATCTAATGTAGAAATTCTTCAGATGTTCCAAAATAAGGTACTGAGAAATATGGTTAATGCAAAAAATGTATGTAAAAAACAAAAATATTCACCGAGATCTAAATACACCGACGATAACAGAAGAAATATAGAAGATGGCAAAAAAATATGGAAATAGACTTCACCTTCATCCAAATACAGTGCCTCTTCAACTTCTCGATAACCAGTACATGGTTAGAAGATTGAAGAGAACCTAACCATTTGAGATAGTGTAGTGTTGTGTTTGGTGTGCTAGTTCTAATATATGTAATTGACAATATCCAAGACAATGACTAAAGACTTATTGGAAACTTTAGTTATATGAATATTTAGGTTAATGGTCAGTCTAATATGACCGGTTTTAATAATAAAATAATAATACAAAATATTTGTATATGACGATTACGGTAGGTCTTAAAAAATAACATGAAACAGGTTTTATTTATAATTAGTTTTACCAGTTTAGAAACAACAGCCTAGTCATAATCAGAGAAGTAATATTACCTATCAAGACACCAATTTATACTTAGGAAATACCCACTAACATCTTCGTAATTTTTTGCCTATTAGGTGCTTGATTTTTAGAGTAAATATTTAAGTTTGTACTTTACTTTTTTATTTATTTATTTTATATTTGTATAGCCGTTAATTTGTAGAAAGGCATTGATTGTAAAATAAACAAAAATAAGCTACGTGTTAGCTACAATAAAAAATGTTAGAGACATTATAAACGAATTAATTGTCAAAACATAATAGGCCCTATACTTTTCTATTATTTTCGTCGTTGTTATTCCATTTCTTGTACCATCATAGTATCTAACAAATATCATGGCAATGTATATGACAGAGTTTACTATTGCTGATTATCTAGAGTGGTGTTACCGTTTTTTTAGTAAATTTTGAATCGGTTGATTTCAGTAAATTTAATTTAATTTCCCAATTTTGTCAATTTTATTACTTGGATATAACAAGGCTAAAGCTTTTTAATTGGTGCACCCCTTCTTACAGGTAATATGTCAATATCGTCTTTAATCTCAGGGTATGAAAGGATTTTAACTTGTGTTTAGGTGGTTCAAGGAAGAACAACTCTGGGAGCTTATCATTACAATGCATCAAAAGTTACAATATTCTATATTCAGAAGTTTCTTTTAACTATGCAAAAATATTGATTTGCCTTTGATGAGGTCTGCAACCATCTGTAACCGAATGAACAATCAGAGGTAAATAATTTGCATATAATGATTATTATTTGCTTCCATTCGTATCCAAATATTAAAGGTTCAAGTAATATATGTTGATATTATATGAATTTCATTTTATACTAATATATTTCACGTTACAGCTGATATTATAATAAGATAACATTATAATAAAGGTAAAACTATTACTTACATTAAATTGTCTCCAGTGATTCAAGTACCTCACAGTCTTTCTGGTTTCGAACACAGCACAAGCAATTGACACTAATTGAGGCATTATGTAACTTAAACTCAGAATATGTCCTACAACTTTGTCGTAAGATTCTTTCTTTAATATTCTAAAGTTCACGGCTATTGTAAACAGATAAGCAAAGTAGACAATACCTGCCGTGATGGTGGCGCTGTAAAAGGTCAAAATGGAAACTATGGCACAGTCAAATTCACCTGAACAAAAACAAAAGTGATGTTTCTGAGTAAGGGTTAACAATTGTTTATCATGAAGAATAAATAAAACAGTATTGAATTTATTAAAAATGAAATAACTGGCTAAAACATGGTTTCCCAGATAACATTTCTATTATAAAAAAAAACTATATAACTGTCTAGCTGAGAAGAATAAAATAAACACTATTTATTCATAGAATTTCAAAACAAACCTAATATCTACGAGTACAACTGAACATTTGTTGATGCATTAAACAAATTTTGTTCGTATACAAACGTAATAATTGAAGAATATAGTGTCCAATTTATTTACTTTTAAATATTTACGTTTTGCACGCAATTTGTTGAATTGTACCATGCCCTATAATTATAATACTGTATATCGAAAGCGAACATTTGTCTGTATTCGCGAACTGTATTCACGAACATTTTTCAATTTATTTGGGATTGCTTTATACATAGCTTTTTACTCTTTGTAACGGTAAGCTTTGTAGCTCATCGACGTATTTCATTAGCTGCTAGTTCTATATAATCCCCACACTCATAAGTGTCGTTCTTTGGGTACGGTAGAGATTTAGGAGGATTTCAATTCTTCACGGATTTCTTTCTTATAACTATTACTAATAATATATTGGTATATGTATATTTTTGGTAACAGCAACTATAATGAAGTTAATATTTGCGAAATGTTAAATGAAAATTCACCTTACCCAATTTTGAAATAATAACAGACCCCGAGGATCACCTTGAATACAAAAATTAAACACTTTAAGGTTAACTTGTAACTTACAAATGTTAAAATAATGATAACAAATGCAAAACTCTTAAATGTTAAGCGGCATTTACCATACGACAGTTCAATGAGGTTAGAAGCAATGTCCAGTTTTCTAGCGAGGTTACATATCTGTAATTCATAGAATCGTAATGCTGATGTAATGCTACAGTTCTGAAACCCACTCACTACGTTTGAGGTAGAACACGTGGTTAAAGTAAACTAAATTTATCGCAATAGTAAATATTTCTTAAATTTTGTTTCTGTAAAACCGTGATAATTGTTTTGGAGAATTATGCTGGTCAATGTCTGTAACAACTCCTTTGAAATTAAATTAGTATCCGAATTAAGTCGGAGATATTATTCCAGTGGGGTTGGAGGCAAGCCGTGTGTGAAGCTAAATACTAGAAAGTATATAATGGATGAATTATTTGCAAGACACGCAAGTAGGAAACTAACACAGATGTTACAAATTACTAGATGAATCATTCACTGCTTCATCCTTAGTTAGAATAATTATAGGTCGCAGAAAGTTCAACTTTTGAGAGTTAATGTAGGTCGTGGCTCGTACAGACGATGAGAGTCATGACGGTTCTCTTAATCGCGGACATAGAAATAATGAGATCAGAGCCGATGTCTGGAGATGTTAGGTCTGTACTTTAAAATAATAATATCGATGGTAATATTGCTTAAAAATATTGACTAGTAACGAATATTGAGTTTTTCAAAGATATTCCAAATAAGAAATATCATCATACCTAAACTAACCATTATAACTTGTCAACTAATATTTTTTAAATACATTTATTTGTTTTTAATGTACCACGTGTTATAAATTACCCTAATAATCAGATAAGATTATGTTGTTACCAGTTTTAAAGATTTAAAATATCGTTACATTATGAAAAGCTGTTTACCTGTTTTCTTTTTCATATATGGAAATCGGCCAACCGCACGAAATATCAGATAGAAGCATTTAAACTGTTCATAGAATGGATTCTCTTCCACTTCTGAAATCGCTTCTGGTTTGGTAGCTTCTACCTCACTTGTATTCTCTTCTCTCCTGAAAAGTATTTACAATCTCTGTTTTTGTTTTTATTTACTAGGGTAATAATGAATTTACGTTATATATATATATATATATATATATATATATATATATATATATATATATATATATATATATATATATATATAACCGTGTGTGTGTATGTGTGAATATACAATTATCTTTGATTACAATGCTTTCAAATGGAAAGGTCACACCTTTTGATTATCGACTCACAAAATACATGATGTACGTTTCTTTTTTAGATAAATTTCAGTTGTAAACGATGTATTATCCATAATACGTCTACATACTTACGAGTACAATTTCATATAGATTACTACTTTTTTACATTACGAAATATAAATAGAGATTCATCAAAACAAGTTTCTCATTACTTGGTATAACATAGTGATACCGGGTATATTCATACATTACAAATTATAAATTGGCATATTGAAAGTTTTTTATTACATACCAATTTTACAGTAGGCGTATGCGAATATCACAGACCAAAAGAAATATAAATGTTTTATCTATGTCCATTTCCAAATATATATCATTATTCTGGAGCTTTGAGGAATGAATATTTATTTACAGGAATTAAGAAAGCCAACTGGGGTATATAATTTTCTAAAATCACAAATGAACAGTGTGTCTTTCTGACCTGCTCAGGATATTATATTGTTACCTATTTTTTAACTTGCAATTTGAGCTCTAGTGTTTGTTTATTGTAAAATATACTTTGCACTGAATTTGAACATTAATTTCCAAACAAAAAGATACCGTTCTACGTAGCCAACTAATGTTGCATTATTCGATTGAAAAAAAGTATCTTTTAGTTTTAGGCAATACCTTATGTATATAATACAAATTATTTTCTATAAATAAAATTTTAAAAATCGAACTTGACTTATACGTATAGTGAAGAATTTTATGTACGCACCATTCATATTAAAGAGGGTTTTAGAGTCTAATGTCGTTTAAAGTACGAACATGCATTAGTTTAGTTTTGTTAACATATGACACGTTAAAAGTAGAGTAAATGTGGCAGACCTTAATTGTTTTAGATCATGTTTAAAAGCAAGGACCCAGGTAGCGTATACACATTATAGCGGCAGGTACGTTATAGTGCCAGCCACTGGCAACTTGTACAAACCATATACGGTGCCAGCCATGGCCAGGTATTGATCGCCTTTAACCTCTGTCGCCTAACCTAAAATGTTAGGTTAAGTTAGGTTGGGCTAGGGTAGGTCAGGTCAGGTTAGGTTAAGTTAGATAAGGTTATGTTTTTGTTGTCTAAAAAATTACTGTATATAAAAGATAAAAAGCTATCATTTTCTCATTTTTCCATAATAGTGGACATTATTATAAATCTTGAACGAATCTTATTAAAAATAATAAAAAGTCGATTCTTTGTTGTAACCTAATGTAATTTGTTATCTATTCGTTATTGATTTAACGCGAATTCCTAGTTAATTGTAGAAAAAGGAACTGTAAGTTTCAACAGCTGCCCTGCTGCAACAATATATAACGTAACTGAAACCCACGTGGAAATGTGGCCAAGATAGAAACTACAGTTTATAAATTTTAATTCTTCAGGGAAAATATTTCGTTAACTTCAAATATCACATTTTAAAGCAAGTCCAGATTTGTATAAATATAAGATGTGAATAAAACATGGAGTTCAAAGGCTGTGAATGAGAAACTGTTAGCATTTCAGCATTAGATATAAATTTAGAAAGTCAATGTAACATATATATTCTTGGGGACGTAGACCAAATTAAGGTTTCGTTGTTGCAGCATATATATCAGTAAGTAAAAAAGTAGAATAATCGGTAACTTAGAAATCATCAATAAATGAAAAACTTTAGTTCAAGTGATTTTACTTCCAATAATTTCAACCGAGAGATGCGAGCTGCTCTGTTACCCAAGGGAAAGTTAACAGAAAATAAACAAAGGTTTAAGTACTTTAGTGGATTAATGTTAACGATATCAAGGCTACTTACTTTATACAACGGCTTACTCTAAGCTATTCATTAAATTTACTCGAATTAATTCCAAATTATCAGTAATAAGATATTTATTTTTTCCAAAACACTTTGTGCTTAAAATTTTACCTGGCAGTTTTTATATTTTGAATTAACTAGATAAAAATTGCCACAATTTTAGAGTGATGCAAAAGTGGGAAAAAATTCTAATTTAACAACAAATTGAATATCTTTGAACAAAAAGTTTATCTAAATTGTAAATTAATTGTAGTTAATACGTTGAATATTAACAGAATTGATATTTTAATTTTTTTGTTGATTTTTTTTCAAAGTATTTTCTTAATATAGATTGCTTCCCATTAATTAAATAATTTTGTGTCATTGGTTTTTTTTTTTAAATTGATTTCTATATTGCATACTAATAACTGTCTGTTTCACTTTAAACAATGTTAATCTATTTTTTTGCAATTATCGTTGTATAAATGTTTCACTACCACTGGTAAATTTAATCTTCTCTACTACTATGTTTTACTTCTACATACCTCATATTTTATATCAATAAAATTCCCAAACCACGTTCACTTGTGTTACTGCCTAAACTAATGAGTTTATAACAAATGTATTTGATGTTGAAGCCTAAGTTTCCCTGGAAACCACCAAATTGCAGAAGGATTAATAATTTATTACGTCACATGAAAAGCCTAATTTGAACTCGTTTATTGATTGTCGCTGATAGTGATATTTTCAATAAACACGATTGTTATTTTACAAAGATATTGTCTTTTAATATAAATAATTTTGTGAAATAGTTTTTATCAAAAGTTTTTTAAACAAATTACAAAATTTTAGTACTTACTAAAATATTTTTGTAGGAAAGCACGACACGGTGTCAACGTTACATTCTACAGACCTTCGGTAATTGTGGTGTATTTAGTCTACTCCAATTTACCACATTAAGTAATACCTATTTAATCTGATGTTATTTGTTGAACTACGTTTAGAATCATATTTTTAGCTGCTCATTGTATTAGTCATATACATAGTATTCGTGGGAAAATATAGGCACATAGGAAACTAATATTCTCATTGAAAGTGGTTTTAAAGCTCGTAACTTACTAATGAAATATACACATTTATAATATATATAGATTATAACATAACGTTTACTAACCCTATGTTATAACGTGTTATAACCACTGCTTTTGTTGTGCTTTGTTATGCTTCAAATGAACAAATTGAAAAATATCAACATAATTTAGTATCAAATAATTGTTCCTAATTTCTTTGTATTATAGGTATTTAAATGATTTATTATTATTATTAACAATAAATTTATTCGTTGGGCACCAAATGCGTATATGGACATATTCAATTTAGAGAGGTATTACAATATTTAAGAAAAAACATTCATTGATTATTTATTTAATTAATCTTTCATGACACTAAAATTTACTAATATTTGGGTGTTTTTCTGTGTGTAATAGAAATGGGTTCTCTGCCTGCTTAATTTTGGCGGTAACAAAAGTACCCTTTATAATTAACAGATTTTTAGTCTTAAATTTAATGTTATATTAACGAACAATATATAACTGATTGAATTTATCTTTGGATATAGTTAGGTCACTGTGTTAAGGATTGTATTACAAAATTAACTACTTTACATGGTCCCTGAATTAATTTACTGTTGGCTTTATGATTTGAGTCTTAAAAATACATTTTCATGATTTAGTTGAATTGTACGTAGGTTAATTGGAGTCAGATTTGACGATCTTCAGCGTTCTCCCTTCTTGTTCGGTCGAATTTAGCTCTTTTAGGGACTTGTAGCACCACCACCGGCTTCCTTCACTCCCATATCTCGACTCACTCCATTCATTATCTTTTTAAAACCTCCATCCTCAGCTTTATACGTTTAGACATTTCTACCTCCGACTTCCAGAGTGAAACTCCCCTCTCCGGTTCCTAAGACTTGATTCCCCTCTCTTTGATTAGTTGATGGCTTATCGTTCCTCATGTGTCCTCTTTTTCTCTTCCTCTACACCAATGATTTCCCCTCTTATTTAAGTTAATTTCACCCTGTCTTCTATCTGTTGTTAATGGCTTTTCCACACAACTAGTTTTGGAAATTAAGCCTTTCTCTAAACATTTACCTGTCTGCTGGATTTCACTTTGGTCTTCTCATCCTAATTTCTCTACATATTTAAACGCTTGTTATTTCCAAATTGCCCCACAAAATTTTTTCAAACTACCCTTTGCACTCAACTCAAAGGTATCAAATAAGTAGAAATATCTACAGAATTTCAATACACTTTAAAATGGAGAAACTACTAATTCTTTCAGTGATAGGCAAGTCTAAAATAAAGTAATAAATAAAATAGTGTAGAAATTTTAAAAAAACACAATATATCTATACAAATATTCTAAGTATATGTTAAGTAATAAATTAAATAATACAATATATTTATCCAAATGATTAATAAAAAATATGTCCCTATCTGCCATTCAAGTATTTTTTTTTACAATATCATAAATAAAACAGGACACAAATACACAGACATTTACCATAGCCTAGATATCTCACACATCACCAAAAAAGGACCACATCTCAATACACTAGAACAATATGAAATTTAAAAATACAAAAAAACGCAAAACATACTAAACGAACAAACACAATACAAATCACACGAGCTCTTAAATACTGTCGAAAACCTGCCTTTAAAACCGTCATCGCTTAATCTAACAACTCCAAGCAGAAGACACTGATGAGGATCGTCACATAGGGATCGAAAACATTCTATCTCAGTACGTTTTTACAAATTTACTAAATTTCAATTTGGGATAGTCATAAACTAATGTCAAAGTGATTAACTATATTCCAGTTACCATATAACATAAAATGTTTTGACGCATGTTGTTAATTTTACTTTTCAAGGGCATCTGTTTCTTGTATAGTGTAATACTTTATCGTAGTTGCTTTCTTTAAATTTGGCAAACAATGTGTTTACTGTTCCTTGGATCTTTGTTGGATAAATGATGCAAAACAAGTAACTTTACAAGGAGTGTATATTGATGATTAACAAAACATTACGTACTTTTAAATAATTTAGCCTTCGAATCTTGCGAAACTAAAAGAGTCATTATTAACTATTTAAAAACTCATTTAAAGTTGATCCGTCCCGGCCAGATGGGACAAAATCATCACGCTTCCGCCGTCTAAGACCATCCATGGAACAGCCTCCAGGACGCGGAAATGGAGAAAGACTTCCATCGACTGACCAGGGATGGCAACTTCCGATGTCCAGGGAGCAGGCAATCCAGACGAGAGGACTTTAGGACCGGCAGGGAAACCCTTGTCAAGTCATTTTCTCTATTATATACAAATTAACGTCAAATTTAGTCAGTTAAATTTATTAAATTCAAATTACCAATTAAACTTAAACAATTACTTCACTCTATGTTGACAAATTAAATAAATCTTAAAAGTAGTAAAATTAATTAGTGTAAAAAAAATGTTTAAATAATAAATATTAAATTTACAAAGTTGTTTTGGCCATAAGCCAATCATTTTCAAGAAGACCAGATTTATTGAATCATATAAATATTAAAATTATTTATAATAAAATGTGAATTTACCAATTCAATCTTGAAATGAGAAGATACAATTTTTTATTATGTTAAATTTGGAAATAAATTTGTTTAAAAATGTATACATCTAATTAATGAAAAATATATGAAAGGTAGGATTTAAATACGTGCAAAATAACGAAATTTTAATTAATTATTTGTGAAGATAAAGAGAGAGTTAAATGTATTTTATTTGAAAAGATAATTATTTTAGTTTAAAATCAGTAATTAAATGCATTATAAAAACTTACATTATTTAAATTTATCCTGTGTTGAGCAGCCAATAAAAACTTTTAGTTTTTTCCAACTGATAAATATTGATTATAAAATCAAAGTACAGTTTTAATTAAATTTCATTAAATAATAAATATATAAAATTCAGAACATAATGTTTCTTCAAAATAGTTTTCTCCTGAGAACAATTTTATTGAGCTATTCTAAAAATTAGTTGGTTTTTTGTATTGAAATCCAGAGATGACGTCTACTGGCAGATTAGGTTTAAAGAACACAGGAGCCTTTTAAAAAAGGTATCTTAAACATGATCATATTTTGCATGTTCTCTTACTGTGGCTGCAGATCTCATGAAGTGGTAAAATACTTTGCAAATTTTGTGTGTTCATATAAATGTTGATTCTCTCCATCTGACTATTTTAGTGACTTTTGTGACTATATACAGACCCAACAAACTTGCCAATCATCTTAGGGGAGGTCATACAAACGTTAAGGTAGAAGTCAGTGGGAATAGGCTTGCATTTAGGCATGGTCCTTTACGCGGGAACACAAGACAAAATTTAGGGATCTTAACACGGTACACAAAACGGTGTGAGCAGCATATATATAAATATATAATAAATAAGTAATTGTGCCAACGAAGGGGGGGGGGAATTGCACAACACACACACGCTCGCACACACACACACAAACACACTCATATATATATATATATATATATATATATATATATATATATATATATATTCTAGCATTTATAAAATTTTCATGTTTTAATTCCTTGTAATTCTATATAATTGTGTTGAGTAACCAAATCTATTTTAATCATATATTTATTGGTTTCTTACTATTTTCTCCATAACGTGTGCAATGTTTAAAACGTTTACCTCATTATTCTCTCAAATAACAAACCGTAATATTAGGAGGAGATAAATTTGGCAATATCACTGCGAAAAAACCGGTATCATAAACATCATTAAAATTTGTTTATGATCAAAACCTTTATTGGTTACTCGTCCTAACGATAAGAACATACTTTGAAGTACGATAAAAAAAAGGGCAACAGGCGGGATGGATTGGACTCTTGCAGAAGAAGAATCTAGAACTTACAGAACCAACAGCAAAAGTCACAACGCAGAAAGCCCCCATCCCTATCTACGTAGTGCGTAATAACTCAATAGATACCAGTGATATTATTATAACCGTTCCAAATTTATTTTAAACTATTTCTTATTTTGAATAAAAATGTATGGGTCGTATGAAGTTAAAAAGTTAATAGTAGCACATCATAACTGATAATAGTTGATTTTAAAATTCGATTGGTTAAAGAAAAAGAGCCAAATAGATTGTTATACAACACTAGAGATAAAATATAACTGAAATCATTATAACTAACTATACCTTTTTTTCTAACATTATGTTAATTCATGGTAGATTTATATTTCTCATTACTGTTCATTTATTCTTTCTTAAGCCAAAAGGTTTAAATTTAAATTACTTTATTTACTTACATTACCTATATTTATATATATGGAAATATTGACAAAGAATTTTCTCATAATTATTCTTTTTTTGTTTTTTTTTTGTTCTGGTGTTTATGAATAATTTAACATCCATGTTATAATTTAATTTTAGTTGCACTTAACATAAAAGTAGTTTGATCGGTATAAATGTGATAACACTTAAGTGATTAGATGACAATAAATCACTACATAATGAGTTTACAATGAGCGACCATTTCCATATACACAAAATAAATACCTTATTAGGTATTTTTGAAGTCAGTGAAAATTGTGTCGCCACTCTTTCTAAAGTTACTTTTATGAACATTTATGGGCCGTAAAGAGTTGGGAACTGAATAGTAACTTAATAGGACTACTTTAATATTTGTTGACCGTTAATGAAAATTAGTTTGGTAAAATACAAAGCGAAAACGAATCGATCTTTATACAAGAGAGAGAGAGAGAGAGAGTTTTACTGAACTCATTATAACTATACCATTGTATGGCCCAAGCCAAAACGTTTTAGTTGAAATCAGTATTGTGAGCAAATATTGCTAATACATTTTCTCATAATAATTATTTCTTCAATGCTCTGATAATTATAAAATCATAGATTATATCAATGATAATATTAAAAACTAATAATATATTTATATATATATATATATATATATATAATATATTGTATATTGATACAAGTTTGCTGCACCTTTCATAAAACTTCTTGAAATCATTACAAATATAATAAAGCTAAGTGAAACATGTGTGAGTGACTGTACAGTGATGGGCATTCGCATATAAACCCAGTGAAAAATGCAAACTCGTCAGATGTTATGTAATATTTTACAAAGTGAGGATCTTAAAATTATGAGGTACATTGAAAATAGTATATTAAAATACAGGTTTTGGAATTTTATTCACATGATGGCTCGTACTCCGTAACGTCTTATCTGTATAATAAAATAATTTAATTTTTATTTTCCTTTCTCACTGACTCCTTTCCACCATTCAAATACCACCAAAATGTGTAGAACCATATGGTAATTCTCATTTATTCAAATTATCTCTTACCACAGTCATAAGGAGACGTTTTGTTTTGCAAGTACACGTCATTTTTAGACCAAATAAATATAACAAATAATTACTTAGGCAAACTGTAGGACGAAATAAAATAAATTACTAAGACACGTATTTAATATGGCGAAAATGCCAGAAAAAGGATTTCAATCAAAAAGGCCACGCTTAGGTATAATTTCGATCCGGTATTTATTTTCGCAATATGAAAATAAATGCCTTTAGTAAATATCAAACTATTTATGGTTTGTAATAAAATAAAAGATGAAAATAATAAATACAAGAAAATAAACTCTTAGGTTGACAATAACACCAACCCAAGGGGTGATTAGGGGGTAAAATTTAGAGATCATAAACAAGTGTCTGTCGAGTTATTCTTGAGCCAGTGAGATAATACAGTAAATCTTTCGAATTCAAGTGTAATATGATGAAGGTTTAAGAGATCTAAGTATTGTCGTTGATGATAATTTTATTAGTATGGAATGAATTGATTAAATAATTTTTAAAGCAATCGTTCAAATCAAAAAAAAAAAATATAGAAAATATGTACTCTAGATGTGAATTAAATAAGTGCAAATAGATAATTACTAATCAAATAATTGAAATAATTTAGTAAATTTTGCAACAATTAGGAATATGATTTTCATTACAATTTATTTAATTTTTTTTAACTGGAAGACCTGCTACACAATTCGTTAGTAGGTCTATCAATTACTCTTGTTTAAATACATTTATTTTTTGTAGACGATGTCATCGTTATAACAACTGTTTGAAGAAAACAAAAATTACTAAGTTCTATTTAATCAGAGTACATTATATATAACCTTGCAGTTTTAAATTAATTTACATATATATATATATATATATATATATATTCCAAAATTATATTCCTATTTCTAGGTGTAAAGAACATATCAAAATAATACAAAATGTACAGGAAATTATAGAAAAATTAATTTAAATCTTTTGATGAAAAATATGTGCAAATAAGTATTTGTCTAAACCCCATCACTAGGAGCTTAATTGCGTAACACGATTTTAAAATTACATCCATTACGGTGTTTTATAAAAACCTATCTCTAAAGAACTTTAATTAAAAGTGTTTCTTCATTTATTAATGGTTTTTTTAAAAATTTATTTCTTCATCGTATGAAGAACAAAATATGACTATTTTTGAAAAATAAAATAACATTTATTGACGTAATTAAAAATTAAAATAAAAGGTAAATGGGTTTTGTTCGCTTTAATAGACCCTAGTTTTAAAACAAATTTAATATGAGGTCTGTAATCCGTAACTTTACAATTATTTCTCTAACAAACTCTTAAAACACCTTAAGTTTGGTTAAGCTACAGATACATTTGAATATGATTGAACGGTTTAAATGGGCAATATAAAAGCAATAATAAAAAGAGCGCAATAAAAGTCACAACCATCTTTACTGCCATCATAAAACGTATGTTTGTGGAAAATGAGAACCATCAGTTGTGTGGAAGAACCGGAACTTTAAAAGTTTAGCGGCGTTTTGCATAAAAGAATTTTACATTTTGCCTTATATTAATTTAGTTTTGTGTAATGACGAGTCAGTTAATTACTAGAAATACGATCCCCCCGCAGGAAATATCTGTTAGGCCTGTTGAAACTTCAACACAAACGCCACGGTCATAGTATTAAATTCTATGTGGTTTCTTTAAAACTATAGTTTGTTTCCTATAACTGATTAAAAGTTTCTATTGAATATTTTCATAATACATTATGAACAACTCTTGGACATATATATATATATATATATATATATATATATATATATATATATATATATATATATATATTTGTGTGTGTGTGTGTTGCAACGAGTTAAAAAAGTCACATTTTACCGTTGCAAGTGAAATTAAAAACTCCATATATTTTAAGAGGTTTTGAAGTCAAAATAGCGAAGCCATAACAAAATAAAAGTGCCTTATGCATGATTTAAGTTTATTTTATTGAGTTTAAGAGATGGAAATAAGCCATTTTAGGGATAAGGTGATTTTTTCCAGATTTGATAGGGGGAAAAGTCTAAAATCCACCTAGATATACCATCAACTTTCGAGGGGACGCAAAATGAAAAAAGAAGGACAAAGTGAACAGACAAAAAACCAGACGCGGATCCTCCGGAAGGAGTTAAAGTAAAATCAAAAAATGAGTGAATATTTCGACAACCGATGGACAGACGTAAGAAGATCAAGCAGGAAATAAACAAGACAAAGCTTCTGGTCACAAAAGCGGTGGGAAACTTGTTATTTGTCTAATGCAGCCGGGAGGGGTTGCAAAGCCTGGGAACGTCAACAAGTTAGTGTATAAGCAGAGGATGAAGGGATTATTTGTGTGCCAGTCCGCTCCGGTTGGTACAACGCCGACCGTGTTTCAAACCGAGAAGTAAATGGTAAAAATGCAGGGCTAAGAAGGAGATAGAACGTTGAAATGTAGTGCCGTGTGTTTTAAAACCCTTTTGGGGAGGAAACTCTCCAAAAGTGGTCTGCATCATTACACAATAATGTCGTCGCGTCCTCAAGGATATTGTTGCAGAAAATTAGGTCAAATAAAAGTTTTGAGTTAGAGCAATTATAAAAAAAATAAACAGCGCTTAAAATTAAAGTGGTTAAACAATTTAGGGTAAAAAGTAATCAAATTCACCTATACAATTTAAATTTGAACATTGAAATAAAAATAAAATTTATAATAATAACATTGTAAAATTACGCGCAAAAAAAAGCATATTTTTTGTTTCAGATATCACGCCAACTTCGGAACATTGGAGAGCAGGGGACGCGAGTTTTGGGCGAGTCCTACATCCAAGATTGCCAGCCACGAAAGGAGAGAGATGACATCACGCCAACGATGGACCAGAGGGGAAGTGACGCAGGAAAGATTAGATTTTAGCTTTTCTTTCTCTCTCTTGAATAAATTGAAAATTATCTTTTAAATGTTTGGGGAACTTTTTAAAACTTTAAATATAAATAAATTTGGCAAAACTTGAAAATGCGTTTAAAAGGAGTGGCTTCGGTTCAGAAAAAAAGTGGAGGGGATAGCGTTAGGTTGTAGTAATTACCTCTAGCTAAAATGGTGAATCTTTGTAGATTGACAAAGCACAAATCAAAATGTTAATAAATAAATTTTTGATGGATAAAATTAAAAAGGGACAAGGAAAGTGTGCCAAGTTAACCTAAATAATGACCTATCTTAGTTTTGTTATATATTACTTTTGTGTTACAATAAAAAAATGTTTTTCACCACTTTTGTTTCCTATTTAATTCCCTAAATACCCTAAACTGCTTATAAGATATTTTTTAAAAATTATATATATATACTTTTTTAAAGCTATTTCAAAGTGGATTACTATAGCAATCTGTGCGACCGCTCATGTTACTTATTTACGCGCTACCACTGCAGTGTTAAGTCAGCAAATAAGAAAGTTACGGACAGTTATGACCAGGTCAAGGTGAGAAATTTGCTTTCATATTCAACGTGGCAACGTGTGAGTATGAGTATTTAGGCACCGAGGGACGTGCAGAGGAACTCCTTTTGAATCAAAAAATAATAACCAGAGGGGACAAGAAACACTTACAGCGAAACGAGAGCAGTCTCTGACCACCAAACAAAACCAGCCTACTTTTGGCTTTTTATAGGTTATATAAAAGCCACGTTACATCAAACCCACCAACTACCGTCACAGCTAATAAACCAGAACCCCACCGCCGTCAACCAGCGTCATTCACCAATGCCAGCTACAATTTCATCACTTCCAGTAGTATTACGTATATTCTTAAAGGCTATATAATAACAATAGGGAAAGACGGAAACACGTTTATAGCTCATAAATAGATTTGTTTTACTTCGGTTAAATTGAGTTTCACTTTCGTTTATCGACTACGCCAATTTGGAGTTATTATTAGGCTATTTCGAGTATCAGAATTATCTAATGTGAATTCGATAATTCTTTTTCTACTTATAATTCATGCACATTAAGGTTGTGTACAGATAGTTCACTATACATTCGAGAGAATGTACATTTAAAACAAGGTTGAATTACGTCATACAACACACATATTGACATGAATTTTCCCTACACCCCTTATCAGGAAGGGTTTGTTTCCCAGTCCTTATTTTACTATTATTCAGTAAGTTTTCCAACACTACTAGTAAGTAATGTTTTTTTTTTAGCTTGACTGACTGCATTAGAAACATAATTTAATGAATTTTTGTAACATATGTTTGTAGTATAACTACTAGGAACTGTTTATAACATAACTAGGTTTGCATTTCGCGTTTTATGTGTTAGTAAATACTTAATGTGTGAATAAATAGGTCCATCTTACGGGAATGGTTCCTTACGGAGACATTATCACACACACACTGCAACGGTCTGGAAGGCCGTCCAAATTGGGAAATTAATAATTTCCTATTTTTTAAATAACAATTTTAATATTTAAATAATAAGGTTTTAATTTATGGTATAAGAAAACGTTGTAAAGAGTCAAGAAGTCAGTAATATTTTGAATAAGTTATTAAGAAAAATTAAAAATTATAATAGCATGAAACTGTAATAACTAACTAAATTTGACAAACGGGAGTGCAGTGAAAAATTTCTAAGTGCCGAAAAACGCTAACTTGAGAACTAGGCCACGTAGAACTATCATCGGCATTTTGAAATGTCCAGAAAAATCCAAAATAAACAATAATGAAAACAGAATTTAAAAAAACTAAAATATCAAAAACGTTACAGCCATTTTAAAATAATATAAATTTTTCAGTGTTCTAAAAACGATAACGAAATTATGCAGGTTGAATCGAATACGTTGTCCAACCCGCTCGTACAAGAAAAGAGGCAAGGAGATAGCGACGGGCTAAGAGCTGGGGTCAAGAGTTACATAGCCGTAGTGATAAATTAATTTACTTCACAACCTATATATTCGTGTTATTTTATCTCCTGATTCTCCAAGTTGAAAAAACACAGTTGAAAAAACTTCTGTTCTAAAATTTTACATGTTTTATGATGTTGAGATAAAATGTAAAAAAAAAGATCTGGACGTTTTCGTTTCCTCATGAGCTAATGTAAATGACATAGAGTTCATTGCGTAAAATATTCTAAATTTCGTATAAAATTGCCGGGTTCCTATAAAGCCTTTACGTGATGATCAGGACAAAGTCAACAGATAAGACCAGATAAATTCTCAGTGTTATGAGAATAATTTTTGAAATCATGAAAATATATCATAAACATAAAACTATTATGATAATATTCTATTATATAGGCATATTTACTTACAAACTAAGAAATAATGAATAAAAATTATTTAATAAGACATCTTGTACCATTTTCTTTTGTTTCATTAGAATATTGGCATCTCTATAGTAAATCTTAATAGTTACCAGTAAAACATTTTTTTACTAGTTTTACTAATATACGAACATTTACAGTAACACACACACACACACACACACACACACACACACACACACACACACACACACACACACACACACACACACACACACACACATATATATATATATATATATATATATATATATATATGTGTGTGTGTGTGTGTGTGTGTGTGTGTTTGATTACTAATTTATATATACATGCTATATACATACATTTTTTTTATATTTAGCAATATTAGAAATTACAAAATAATTTATATATATATATTATATTAAATATGGTGATATGTTTTCTTGTAATATTTTCTTTCGCTATTTTATCGGCGAAAAGCTTTGAATAACATATGCAAAAAAAGTATTCTTGTTTTTCAAATATTTTTAATTTATTATATATATATATATATATATATATATATATATATATATGATCTTACGCTATGTAAATATCGTATAGCTTTTAGAGCATCTCATCGTTAAAGTATAATATAATTACTTACACGTGTTACTTTTTTTGTATAAAACCAAATTGTGACAATAAATATACAGAGCAGTTTTTTATGAAGATGTTTGGGATGAAAGCATAACATCACTTCCTAATAATATAAAATGGGAAATATTTTCATTTCATTTTCTAAACAAACTCATAAATTGCTTGTCACATTATTACGTCTTGCTTATTGTTTTAGACGAATTTCTAAGGAAAACATCGCGTCTATATAACTTAAAACCACAAGTTCCCATTTTATTACCAGGAAAGCACGTAACATGTTCCCTCTTTTAGCAACGTTTTGCATAGAAAATAATGAGATACAGAAAAAGAAATTGGAAACTAACTTCTTGTAGTCGTCATACTTCTGTAAAACTTTCGCCAAAACTTACTTCTTCACTGAGTGATACAGAAAACTGGGTGTTGATGGAAATGTAAGTCCTTTACATGTTGACATAAAAAACCGTATTGCTTAATTTTAAAAATATAAACTTTGAGTAAATAAAATTAATATGAAATATTCATATTTTAAACCTAAAAGCCTACTTAAAATTAAATTACAATATTTTGATAGCATAACTTTCATATGATGTTAAGCAATGGATAACCTGATCAATCATTCCATACGTTCTTCTGGTATTGTATAAAGAATTAGCGATGAATTGTGGAGCTGATAACAAAGATGTATAGCAATAGACCTTGTTTAATTATTCCTTCAATTACCGATTCAACGCATTACTGTAATCGTATACTTCGTAAAAAAATGTATATATGTATATATAAATATAAATAAATAAATATATATATATATATATATATATATATATATATATATAATATGAAACATTCATACTAGGCTACATATCTGAATAATATACAAGTTTAGATATACTAAATAATCTCAAAATATTTTCTTCTTTAATGCGCGATAATTTTACCTTATTTTTATTTAACTTTGTTATTCACTTTAGTGCAAAACGAACATATCAAACTGTACAAAATATCTCTCTATTAAAATGTCTCTTTGTTTTAAACGTTTTCTGAAATTTTGACCTCAGACGTTAAATATTGTGTGTAACATTGAATACTCTGCAAGAGTCTGTGCGTGTGTGTGTGTGTGTGTTTGTGTGTGTATGTGTGTGAGAGAGAGAGAGAGAGAGAGAGTGTGTGTGTGTGTGTGTAAAGGTACATTCAGTTTTTAAAAATTGAATACAGTTTATGAAGCTTGTAGTTTGAATATTGTTTGTAAAGATGGACTAACAACTGTGAAATGAGATACAGATGCTTTGTAAAGGATAAGAATTAGTAGTATTAGTGTCAAATAGAAAGAAATATTTAAAAATATAGTATACAAATGGTTTGATAGTTTTTATTTCTGACATGGATATGGAAATTTTATATTTGCAAATGTATTTTTTTGGGTACGTAGATTGAAAGTATTTTATTGTAGTGAGAAATCGTTATTGGAGAATTTGTCATTTTGAAGAATGTATGTATCATTGACAAGGTACAATGTCGATGGTTTACTGTTTTCATAAAATATGTAGGTTTACTACATCATATATCACTCTAAGGCTCGACCGACAATTTGTTGCAGCAATAACTGTCAATATCTCAACTTCGCACCTATGGAATAAGTAATGGTGATTGCTACACTATGACGTCGCAGAAGGGGAATAATGTTTAACCGTGTCTGTTTAACATTAGGTCTAAAGCATCATTAGAGGGGGAAGTGGATATCACTATTACTCGTTTAATTAGTTATAATGTGTTTATTTAAAAGGAATATTATACATGCAATAGAAGAATCTTTATATAAATAAATATTTGTGGAGATCTTTTTTGTTGTGTTTTCAACTTTAAATGTATAATTTTGTAAAGTTTTTCATCGAAAATGTGTTTTAAATAACTTAAATATTCTGCAAATATTGAGTATCATAATATTAATGATTCAAACATGGTTTTCTTACAAATCCATTACCTTTTTGTCTCCATTCAATGCATAAGTGCGTGTGCTATAGTTATACAAGGTACTTTTATAAAACAAATTATTTATAACACCTAGGTTTTTTCGAGTGTTAGATTCAGTGACGTAGATATTAAGTTAATTAGTTTAGGTAAATCACAACGATTTTCAAACCCTAATGTTCTATGAGGATTTATATTGTATGTTGTATGAGAATCTCTCAATTTACTTCTTAAGAAAAAATTGTTAGTTCTTCTTATTATTAATTAAGTAATAAGATTTTTGATTCACCACTAAATCTAAATTGTAATGAAATAATCAAAATATTCGTCAGTATTCGACCTTTATAATGTTATTTATTTTTTTTATGTATATTTTTATTACCTGACGTATAGTAATTATTAATTACTTTGAAAAGCTTTAGTAAACACTTTGTGTTAACTTTAAACACCTAAACATTTTAGTTTACGAAGGAACATAAACAAGTAAAACCAATTACACAAACATAAGACCATAAAATATTAAACTCCATTAAAGAATAAAAAGACAATATATTATTATTACTGAAATAATGAATATACTTTTAAATATGTTAAACTACTGTATATGTTCTCAATATGTAAGCTTGTTTAAACCTTATAAACAACTTAGCTGTTTTATGGTCATTGGATTAATGTTTTGAAACAACGCTTTTACATTTAGAACGAAATAGTAAAGTTCCAGTAAGCTAAGTCTAATGATGTAGCTTGTACTGAGGTTCTGTTTACTGGTTTAATTAAACTATATCTAGATTTCGTCTTGCATTTTATAGTTGTCCTTTGTGTTCAAAACCACAAACAATATTTGTTTAAGAGTAACCTTTACCCCGGACCATTATCAGAACCCTCCCCTTGTTACAGGGTGTAGCCAAGTGTCACTTGACTTAGTGTTTTTGTGTTGCGGCAACCCGATGCAAAGGATTTATTATAAAGACTTTCACCTTTGTTTTAAATGAAATCTTTCCTCATTTCTTAACAGTAACAGTCTCAAAACATTTTTTTGTTTTAAATATCCTACATCATAAATAAAACCCTTTACACGCAACTCTTTTCAATAATTATTATTTTTATACAAATTATTATTCATAGAAAATGTAGTAGTTATTTTATGAAAAATGGATTTCTTGTAGAATAGTGAAAAATTACTATAATTTTATAATTTTTACTATAATTTACATAAACGTATTGTTTTTATGTAACGCCAATTTTTTACAATGTGCCCATAATTTAAAAATTAAATTCAAAAATCGTTGATCCATGTTTTTTTTTATTAAAGTTAGGGACACCAGCGAAACCATTTTTGTATTTTTTACTTTGATGTCTAACAATATTATTAAATATGCAATACATTTGTCTGGAACGATACATTTGGCATATGCGATAACTAATTACTTGAAATATTTATCAACATATATTAAAATAATTGTTTTGAATGGTAACTTGTATATATCCAACTATATATATATATATATATATATATATATATATATATCACTTTCACTATATGTACTTATACAAGAATCTTACTTGGAATTTATGAGAGTTAATTATCAAAGATTGATAGTATCTCCATTATCGAGCATCACTGACCAAGGGTGGTAATAGACTACAATCCGCAGTCTACAACAACCCCTGTCAGATATGCTCGATAACGGAAATACTATCAATCTTTGAAAGTTAATTCCCATAAATACCAAGTAATTTTCTGGTTAAAGTACATATAGTGAAAGTGATAAGTAAATACAAGGAATCAATGTTGCAAAGATAAAAACTAATCTAGTTTATGTATATTCTTGCATATTAATAAAAAAACTTAGGTATTCAAATACAAGAATCAATTATTATTTTCTATACATACATATATATATATATATATATATATATATATATATATATATATATATATATATATATATATATGTTAGGAGGTCCTAAATAAACTTACCGGGGCTATTACATTGTACTACATTCTGTGCATGAGTCAGAACTAGGACATTAGAATACTCTCTTTTTATTAGAAAAACCTTAAAAATAGGGCGAATTATATTATTTTTATTGAGCTATTATAAATAACAGTTATTACAACCACAAATGTAAAAAAGATAGCATTCATAATCACACTAAATACTAGTTTATTGAAACCTAATCTTTTTGGCTTCATGTCGCCTGTTAGTGTTCCATATAAATTTCAGTGTTATGTGTTAGGTCTTTCTTCTGGTGAGTTCTTCATTTTAGCTAAGCTGTAACTACCAAAAATTGACATATATTTATTTCTTTTTCAATAGATCAACCTCTCATGGGTTACCATAATATGTCTAGTGCTTATTGTTAGCTAAATTTATCTTAAACATTGCAAAATGTAATTTAAAGTTGTACATTTATTCTAATCCAATATTTTGACAAACAATTATGATCAACAATTTTGGTATTTTACTTTTCTTACAGTGATCTTATCCTTACGATTTTACAGCTTGTTTCATTTTGGTAATTTACACTTGTGCTAATAACAGCCATTCAAGTTTGTCCATTACAGTAAACTCTAACGGCTTTGCAGCAAAGTTTCAGAGAGCAAACACATTGACGGCCAGAGTGAAATTTATAACTAAGCAAATAAACTTCAATGTATCTTGGTAGAGTCAGTGCATATAGATTGTTTTGAAATTATATTCAACTGTTTTAGATTTGTTATTCTCTTGTTCGAAGATATTGTTGGCAATCCTATAACCAAATAAAACTAAGTTGCCAAAGCAGATGTTTTAACAAGAAAATATAATTTAACAATTTAATATTTTCAGTTGTTTTTAAATTGGGAAAAACCTTCCTTTTATTGATAAAATAACATAAAATTGTAATGTTATATGTCGAATTTTACAACCTCAAGAAAAATCAAAGTTTATGCACATTTAACTGTGTTCATTCTTAAGTTTAAAGAATTAAGTCATTTTTAAAAACAAAAAGATAGAAGTTTAGTTAAGATTTACAAACACAAAAATTTAGGGTTTTATTAAGATTGTTTGTTTTAGTGATTTTCCCAATGCATCTATAAAAAAAATATTATATATGAATTTTGTGTTTATCGGACACTTCAATAGACCACAATGCATTACGTTGTATGAAACCACTCTCGATTATCCAAGGCTAATGTAGTGTTGTAGTGAATATCCTCCCAAACCAACTCTCAATGAACTATTTTATTTTTTCTGTGGATATCAGCTGTTTATTTTTATTATTGTATATTTTTTTATTTCTGTGGCTTATTTTATTTTCCTTTGTTGTGAATATAAGATATTTAGAAATAAGGAGACGTGTGTGTTGGAATTGAAAGTCTAATTAATAATAAGTATTGTGGTTAATGTTACGTCTTGTAGTTTCGATCATTCAATGGACATTATTTAATTAGATAACGATAATGTACGGAACTGAGAATTGAATTGGTCTAATTAATAATAAGTATTGTGGTTAATGATACGGATTCTTAGTTTTGTCCATTATTTCCGATCAATAATAAAGTCAAGATCTGATCCAGGATAAACTTTAGGTGTGTCACAATGACAGGAAAACATTGAGTTGGTTAGGGCGGAAAACTTAAAAAAATAAAGGCCTGGAATTGAAATTTTAAGCTATTCTTGTCCGTAAAAATGAGAGGAAACTTGGGATTTTTTTATCAAAACATTCATTTTACCTGAATTTACACAGATACAGGTCTAAAGATGGCGCCAACGGTATATAGAATATATTGTTCAACTTACATCGTCCAGGCTCAGTCTGAATAGGACGAAACGTATGTAGGTACGGAATCGTACATACCGGTAGACTGGTTATTATACCCGAGCCGGTACAGAACTAGTACGCGACTTGTAACATACCAGTGTTTTTTTTATACTGGGTGAAACTACCCATGTTATCAGATGAATGTCTACACCTAACATTATATATACACATACACCTAACAATATTCATTGCTTAAAAAAAAGAGTCAAATGAAAAATACATTGTTATAAGTAAGCTGGGATAAATTTAAATGTTTTCGGAATATAAAAAATATTTTAAAAAAACATAGTAATACCGGAATTCTTATAGGGGAGGGTGTAATTGCCCATACTTCCCCGCCTCTGGTCCAGCTCTTGTGCTTATCACGGAAAACAATTAAACACTAGGAAGCGCTGTTGTCTCATATAAACTAAGCCTTTAATTTATTGGCATTGTTTTAGTAGTAGAAAATAAAAATAACTCTAACATTAATTGCTTTAATTGAATTAAATTAACGTTAAGAAATTAACTCTTGTTGAACTCCTATTTAATTAAGTTATTTAACATTGAAAGGCTAGTCGGGAGTGGTTTTAGAAGTTGATTTTTTATAATTTAGACACATTAACTGTCCACATTATTGAAAAATGTGGCTTCCATATTTTGTCCATGAGGAAACCTGCCTTGAAAATTGCTGTCGCCTAGAAAAACAAACTTTACTCGCGCCAACATGAATACTTAGGTCAATCGAAAACTTTTTGTCTCAGTAAGAATACAAATGTTAATATCTTGACGATCATCATGTACAAGAAAATCCATTAGTTGTAAGTTTATATGTTTAACCTACGTACTCCAATTTATGTTTAAGTGAGTAGACTTTCTGACCTCAGTCGACATAGGCTACAAACCTGTTAAGTAAACAATTGATTGTTTCTCAATTCCGGTCAACCTTTCCTTGTAAGTAGTAAGTGCGATACTATAGCACAACTACCCCTAACTCGGCCTGTACGTAACATAGGACTATAGGGGTAGTTTTGGATGATGCTGGAGGTCGTCGCGACCTTGATCCTAGCCTTGGGGGTGGTTTCGACCACGTTTAGAGGGGTAGGGGGTAGTTTTTTGAAAAAAATAAATTCCAACCCACTGACCCAAGCTACCCAAAATGGATCCAACCTAACCTAACCTACGTATGGGGGGTGCCCTCAGCTACGTTCAGGACCATCTCCGGGGGTAGCTCCGGGGGTGGATTGGGGGTGGGGGGTAGTTTTCGAAAAAATTCTGGAAAAACGTTTCTTGACCGATAGGGTGAGTTTAGAGTCCATTATGGACTGCTGAGGGGTAGTTTCACCTAGGGGTAGTTTTTAAATAAAATATGAAATTGCCGAAAATCGACCGGTTGGATCAGATGATCGTAAGGGATATGTGTAGAGTCTATTATGGAAGGCTATGTGGGTGGGATCACCTGTTTCAGATTGCCAAAAATGATCGGGGCCCTAGGTAAAATCCACCCGGGAACCAGGCATTAGTTAAAGCCGCCTAGGAGAGGGTAGAGCCAATATGGAGCACGCTCTCGGTTAAAGCCAATCCGAGGCCCTAGGAACCTGGCCTTAGGTAAAGTCACCCTGGAGTAGTGCTCGAGGTAAAGCCGGCCAGGCCTTAGGTATAGCCATCCCGAAGCTGGCCCCTAGGTAAAGCCATCCAGGTGTCAGACCTTCGGTAAAGTCACCCCGCAGTCGTGCTTGAGGTAAAGCCACCCAGGACATAGGTATAGTCTATACGGAGCAGGGTCTCAGGTAAAGACATCCCGAAGCCAGCCTTTAGGTAAAGTAACCGTCGAATAGCCCCGGTGGTGGGGGTAACTTGTGGAAAGATTTAATGGTTATCTGATGACGTATCAGCGCTTGAGCGAGTCTAGGCAAGTAGTAGGCTCACCCTAAAAAGAATGGTCTACCCCTAAATGTTTTGGGTGATGAGGGGCCCGCGGTATATGATTGCCAAACTCAAAATTTGTCTATGCTGCATAATAATAATCAAAACAACAAGACCTTATCACCATGCGTTAGGTAAAGGTACCCTGGAGCATGAACTTAGGTAGGGCCACCCCAAAGCCTACCCTTAAGTAAAGTAACCCCGGAATCTGGCCTTAGGTAAAGCTACCATGGAGTCAGGCCTTAGGTAAAGCCTCTTTGGAGTCAGCCCTAGGTCCAGGATGGTCGCTATATCTATTTTAGACTCTCGACAAAGACAAATACCTCCACCAACTCTTGGGTAAAACTACCTTGGAGTCAGACTATAGGTAAAGTCACCCTGAAGCCGTGTTTGTGGTAAAGCCGCCCAACAGCTAGGCCTTAGGTATAGCCTCCATGGAGTGTGGACTTAGGTAAAGCCGTCTTTAAGCCAGCACTTAGTTAGAGCCACCTTGGAGAAAGGCCTGAGGTAAAATCACACTAGATTCAGGCTTTAAGTAAAGGCACCCTGGAGAACGGCCTTAGGTGAATTCACGCTAGAGCAAGGCTTTAGGTGAGGGGTAGTTTATAATAATATATGAAAGCATCAAAAATGATAGGTTAGATCAAATGATCAAGGTTTCGACTAAACAACAGTGAACCACTGTCTTACGCTAAGTTTAACCGACCAATTTACACTCATTTAAATCCACCCACAAATACGGTAAATTCAAATAGACTGTGCGGTGAATCGACCAATCACAACGCAGGGGCTCGGTAGACCCACGCAAACGGTCGCTGTAAGACGTGAAGGCTTATATACCGTGTTAAACCAATATATAAGATAGCCCACATAATGTGTTAAACAAATACGCATGCAAGGCTACATACATACTATGCTAGGCCAACATACATGGGCCTACTATGTCTGTAAACCACAGGCCAAACCCCTTATGATCTGAGCTATTTTCACCTCCTCTATCTAGTTGATCCTCAGGCAGGCAACCGTATAATATGGGAGGTACTATAGGGTACATCTACCAATGCATAACCTATCAAGCCCACGTAAAGATTTAATATATTTGATGACGTATCCGCGTTCGAGCGACTCTATGCAGGTATTAGGCCCACCCTAACTAGAGTGTTCTACCCCTAAATGCATTGGGTAATGCGGGGCAAGGGATTATGATTGCCAAACACAAAATTTGTCTATGCTACTAAATTAATAAACAATGCAATAAAGCCCTGTCGTTCCAGGGAATACGTTTGGCCTAAATAGCCGGTGACCGTGTGCTAGACATGTACAGACTTGCAGCGATAACACATTATCTTAAAACCGCAACGGCAGCCGGCGACCGCTATAGCAAGCTTAAAACCCGCACGGCTGTGTCGTTGTGAATCTAGGCGCGTATTTATGTTTTGATTACTGTATCAACTTACTATGTACTATCGGCATACCAAGGCCTACATATATAATCAGAAATCAGTGTAAATAATCAAATAGCCTCAATTGATATATCCTGTAGCTGTAAATGTATCTAGATATAAAGGTATATATAGAGAAACACTAATAATGAGGTCTATCACAAAACGTGAATAAATATATGATATAAAACGATCCTAAAACGATGCTAAGCCAACATGTATGCTATCATACATAGGCGTATATACCAAGTTAAGCCTACATACATGATAGTCCACATAATGTGTTAAACAAATATGCATGTAAACCTGCATACATACTATGCTAAGCCGACCTACATGAATCCCTAAATTGTGCCTACTATGTCGGTAAACCACTGGCCAAAACCTATATGATCTGAGCCTGACACACATTTACACCTCGTTTATCAGGTAGAACCTCAGGCAGGCAACCGTATAATATGGGGAGTACTATATGGTATAGCTAACAATGCATACCACCATAGCTGTGTAAAGGCGGCTACCAATGCATAACCTATCACGCCCATGACGGCCAACAAATACTACA
Source organism: Prosapia bicincta (assembly GCA_036971475.1). Classification (NCBI taxonomy): domain Eukaryota; kingdom Metazoa; phylum Arthropoda; class Insecta; order Hemiptera; family Cercopidae; genus Prosapia; species Prosapia bicincta. Next base: position 53,243,998 of record JBAIZL010000002.1, read on the forward strand.
ATATAATTTAAAAAAAAGTCACGCAACCTATATACATACAGTGCTAAGCCAACATTCAGGCATATATACTATGTTAAACCAGCATGCAATATACTTTAAATAGCCATATATACGCTGTTAAACCAATATGAGGGTTAACCTATATACATCCTGTATTAGGCCAATATCCCCGTTACCCACATAGGCCTATATAATATGTTAAGCCAGGATGAATGATAGCTTATATAGTGTGTTAAACAAATATGCTTGTAAACCTACATAAATAATATGCTAAGCCTACATACTGTGCTAAACAGATATGCGTGTAAACCTACATAAATACTATGCTAACCAACATGGATGCTATCCTACATAGGCTTATATACTATGTTTAGCCAGCATACGTGATTGCCCTATATAGTGTGTTAAATAAATATGCGTGTAAACCAAATAAATACTATGCTAAGCCAACATGCATGCTATCAAAGATAGACGTATATACTATGCAAGATATATATGCAAGACGTTTACAAAATATCCGATGCATAGCTTGAGTATGTTTAAACAAATAGCATCCAACGCATAGCTTGACTATGGTTATCACATAGTATCCGATGAGAAGGTGAATACAAACTAACACATAGTATCCATTGCATAGTTAGGCTAATGGTTAACACATAGTACCCGTTTTGTAGCTTTACTACAAGTTAACACAAAATATCCAATACATAGCTTGAGTATGGTTTAACAAACAGTATCCAAAGCATAGCTTGACTAAGGGTTATCACAAAGTATCCGTTGAGTAGGCTGATTACAAACTAACACATAATATTCATTACATAGTTTGGCTAATGGTTATCACATAGTATCTGATACATATCTAGGCTAATGGTTAACACATAGTAGCCGATGCAAAGCCTGACTAGGGATAACACATAGTATCCGAGGCATAGATTGAATATGGGTTATCACATAGTATCCGATGAGAGGCCTGAATACAGTGTAACACATAATATCCAATGCATGGCTTGGGTAATATATATAGTTAGCCTACATTCTGTGTTATGTATGTAAACCCACATACTATGCTAAGCCGGTTACCCATAGACACAGATCTACGGTAATGCAAGAGTAAGCCTAAGTGTAACCCATACCCCGAAAACAGATACCTGGCCTAACCATAGGCTACATAGCTAGACAACAGATACCTAACCCTGAATCAAATACATACCCTGACAACCGATACATGGCCTAACAACAGAGCTAGATCAAATGGCTAACTTTTCAACTAAACAACATTACGCTAAGTTTAGCCCACCAACATACACGAAGTTCAAACGAACGACATTGACACCAAGTTCAATTAGGGTAAGGCTGGTGAAGGCTAGCTCAACGTTTCAGCTAATGGGTTATGGTTAGCGAAGGCACTGGCAAAAGCCTTAGGCCCTAGACATAATTAAGGCTACCAGCGCTTACCAAAATAGCTATGTAGAAACCGTCAAAAGGCCTTTATGATCTGGGCTCTACACATATTGTCTAGGTATGTTGTATCAATTACACCCTCTCGACCCGTGGACTAAGATAATAGTTACGTAAACACCTCAATCAATTCTTAGGTAAAAGCTACCTTGGAGTCAGGTCTTAGGTAAAGTCACCCGAAGTAGATTCTTAGGTAAAGCTGATTTGGAGTCAGCCCTTAGGTAAAGCGAGACCATAGGTAAAGCCAGCTTGGACTGGTAAAACAGCTATCAATGCTTGCCCAATCTCAACAGTATACATTCTGTATTAAGTCATTATGTATTAAGCTAATATGCACGTTACCCTACATTAGCCTCCAGACTGTGTTAAGCTAATATGCATGCAAACCATACATACATCCTGTATTAAGTATATACTGATGTTAACCTACATAGTCCTACATATTGTGTTAAGTCAATATACCTGTAAATCTACACACATCCTGTATTAAGCCAATATTGATGATACGGTACATAGACCTACATACTGAGCGTGTTAAGCCGATATGCACTTTACCCTACATAGGCCTACATACTGTGTTAAGCCAATATGCGTGTACGCCTAAATAGGCCTACATCCTCTTTCAATCCGATATGCACGTTGTCCTACAACAGCCTACAAAATGTGTAACCCTGTATGCATGTAAACCTACATAGGCCTACACTTTGTATTAAGCCAAGATGCACATTCCCCTAGATACATCCTGTAATGGATGTTAACCTACATAGTCCTACATATTGTGTTAAGCCAATATGCGTGTAAATCTATACACATCCTGTATTAAGCCAATATGCATGTACGCCTAAATAGGCCTACATCCTCAACCAATATGCACGTTGTGCTACAAAGGCTTGCAAAATGTGTTAACCCGGTATGCATGTAAACCTACATAGGCCTACATCCTGTATTAAGCCAAGATGCACGTTACCCTACCTACATCCTGTAATAATACACTTCATTGCAGGTGTAGAAAAGTCCACACAGACAGAGTTCGACATATAAATGCTTGTTTAAAACCTTTACAGTAATATTGTTACGACCGCGATAAGGCACTCTGGACATATCAACATAACCGCAGCAAATGACGTCAAACAAAATGTCGGTCAAAATGGCGTCCGGACCATCGGTAGGTCATCTGTATAGGATTAACTGTTGCTTGCCACCTATACTTACTATAACATTAGTCCATCTGCAGGATAACCACGGGCAATGCCTTAGGCCTGTTGTGGTATGTCCTATGACCATGATCCGACGCTTGTCAAACAGGATTTATCATTTACCCATCTATAGGACATACTATGATAAAGAAGAAGATCCTCACGGCCTCTAGCATGTCTAAGGTACAGTATAGGATCATCCTGGCATCTAGTATGTCTAAGGTGGCACCCCCAATACACTCTGTACGGAAGAGGATCATACAGGAATCTAGCATGTCTAAGGTGATATTTGCAGCATACTCTGGTACAGAAAGGATGATCCCGGCATCTGCCGTGTACAGAGATATTGTGATAGGTTATGGATTGGTAGATGTCCTTACGGAGCACTTGTCTTAGCTCATGCACTAACATAGGTCTTCACGTGAATGTTTTTACGGAGCTATTGTGCTACGGTATGATATTGTAGCTGTCTTCACGGGGCTATGATGATAGGTAAAATCCATTGACTTTACGTAACTATTGGCTTAGGTCAGGCATTAGTAGATGTCTAAACGTAGCTATTGCCGTTGGTCATGCGTTGATAGAGGTAATTATATACTTTGGTCATGGGTTGGTATCAGATTTTACGTAGCTCTTGTTAAGTGGTAGCCGTCTTTAAGGAGTTATTGTGATAGGGTATGCAATATTAGCTGTCATTACGTAGCTATTAAGATTGGGCAAGCTTTGATAGCTGTTTTACCAGTCCAAGCTGGCTTTATCTATGGTCTCGCTTTACCTTAGGGCTGACTCCAAGTCAGCTTTACCTAAGACCCTACTTCGGGTGACTTTACCTAAGACCTGACTCCAAGGTAGCTTTAACCTAAGAATTGATTGAGGTGTTTACGTAACTATTATCTTAGTCCACGGGTCGAGAGAGTGTAATTGATACAACATACCTGGACAATATGTGTAAAGCTCAGATCATATAGGCTTTGGCCGGTGGATAACAGTTTCTAAATAGATAATTTGGTAAACGCTGGTAGCTATAATTATGTCTAGGGCCTAAGGCTTTTGCCAGTGCCTTCGCTAACCATAACCCATTAGCTGAAACGTTGAGCTAGCCTTCACCAGCCGTACCCTAATTGAACTTGGTGGAAATGTTGTTCGTTTGAACTTCGTGTATGTTGGTCGGCTAAACTTAGCGTAATGTTGTTTAGTTGAAACGTTAGCCATTTGATCTAGCTCTGTTGTTAGGCCATGTATCGGTTGTCAGGTTATGTATTTGATTCAGAGTTAGGTATCTATTGTCTAGCCATGTAGAGTATGGTCAGGCTAGGTATCTGTTGTCGGGGTATGGGTTACACTTAGGCTTACTCTTGCATTACCGTAGATCTGTGTCTATGGGTAACCGGCTTAGCATAGTATGTGGGTTTACATACATAACACAGAATGTAGGCTAACTATATATATTACCCAAGCCATGCATTGGATATTATGTGTTACCCTGTATTCAGGCCTGTCATCGGATACTATGTGATAACCCATATTCAATCTATGCCTCGGATACTATGTGTTATCCCTAGTCAGGCTTTGCATCGGCTACTATGTGTTAACCATTAGCCTAGATATGTATCAGATACTATGTGATAACCATTAGCCAAACTATGTAATGAATATTATGTGTTAGTTTGTAATCAGCCTACTCAACGGATACTTTGTGATAACCCTTAGTCAAGCTATGCTTTGGATACTGTTTATTAAACCATACTCAAGCTATGTATTGGATATTTTGTGTTAACTTGAAGTAAATCTACAAAACGGGTACTATGTGTTAACCATTAGCATAACTATGCAATGGATACTATGTGTTAGTTTGTATTCACCTTCTCATCGGATACTATGTGATAACCATAGTCAAGCTATGCGTTGGATGCTATTTGTTTAAACATACACAAGCTATGCATCGGATATTTTGTGTTAACCACTAGTCAAGCTAACTATTAGTTAACCACTAGCCTAGCTATGAATCGGATAATATATGTTGGTCGTTAGCCAGCCTATGCAATGGATGTGTTAACCATTAGTCAGGCTACACATCGGATAATATGTGATAATCCATAGTCTGGCTCAGCATCGGCTACTATGTACTAACCATTAGCGAGGCTATGCACCGGATATTATGTGTTGGGGCATACTCAAGCTACTTATCGGTTACTATATGTTAACCCATCGTCAGACTATGCATCGGATATTATGTGTTAATGATTAGCCAAGCTATGTATCAGGTATTATTTGGGCAACTTGTAGTCAGGTTACTTGTAGGATAGTGTGTGATAACCATTAGCTAAACTATGCATTGGATATAACGTGTTATAATTTGTTGGCCCTTGTCGGTTTAGCATAATATGTGTGCAGGCTTACACACATGTTTGTTTAACGCAGTATGTAGGCCTAACATAGTATATACGTCTATCTTTGATAGCATGCATATTGGCTTAGCATAGTATTTATTTGGTTTACACGCATATTTATTTAACACACTATATAGGGCAATCACGTATGCTGGCTAAACATAGTATATAAATCTATGTAGGATAGCATCCATGTTGGTTAGCATAGTATTTATGTAGGTTTACACGCATATCTGTTTAGCACAGTATGTAGGCTTAGCATATTATTTATGTAGGTTTACAAGCATATTTGTTTAACACACTATATAAGCTATCATTCATCCTGGCTTAACATATTATATAGGCCTATGTGGGTAACGGGGATATTGGCCTAATACAGGATGTATATAGGTTAACCCTCATATTGGTTTAACAGCGTATATATGGCTATTTAAAGTATATTGCATGCTGGTTTAACATAGTATATATGCCTGAATGTTGGCTTAGCACTGTATGTATATAGGTTGCGTGACTTTTTTTTAAATTATATTGTAGTATTTGTTGGCCGTCATGGGCGTGATAGGTTATGCATTGGTAGCCGCCTTTACACAGCTATGGTGGTATGCATTGTTAGCTATACCATATAGTACTCCCCATATTATACGGTTGCCTGCCTGAGGTTCTACCTGATAAACGAGGTGTAAATGTGTGTCAGGCTCAGATCATATAGGTTTTGGCCAGTGGTTTACCGACATAGTAGGCACATTTAGGGATTCATGTAGGTCGGCTTAGCATAGTATGTATGCAGGTTTACATGCATATTTGTTTAACACATTATGTGGACTATCATGTATGTAGGCTTAACGTGGTATATACGCCTATGTATGATAGCATGCATGTTGGCTTAGCATCGTTTTAGGATCGTTTTATATCATATATTTATTCACGTTTTGTGATAGACCTCATTATTAGTGTTTCTCTATATATACCTTTATATCTAGATACATTTACAGCTACAGGATATATCAATTGAGGCTATTTGATTATTTACACTGATTTCTGATTATATATGTAGGCCTTGGTATGCCGATAGTACATAGTAAGTTGATACAGTAATCAAAAAATAAATACGCACCTAGATTCACAACGACACAGCCGTGCGGGTTTTAAGCTTGCTATAACGGTCGCCGGCTGCCGTTGCGGTTTTAAGATAATGTGTTATCGCTGCCAGTCTGTACATGTCTAGCACACGGTCACCGGCTATTTAGGCCAAACGTATTCCCTGGAACGACAGGGCTTTATTGCATTGTTTATTAATTTAGTAGCATAGACAAATTTTGAGTTTGGCAATCATAACGCCTTGCCCACCATTACCCAATGCATTTAGGGGTAGAACACTCTAGTTAGGTTGGGCCTAATACCTGCATAGAGTCGCTCGAACGCGGATACGTCATCAACTATAATAAATCTTTACGTGGGCTTGATAGGTTATGCATTGGTAGATGTACCCTATAGTACCTCCCATATTATACGGTTGCCTGCCTGAGGATCAACTAGATAGAGGAGGAGAAAATAGCTCAGATCATAAGGGGTTTGGCCTGTGGTTTACAGACATAGTAGGCCCATGTATGTTGGCCTAGCATAGTATGTATGTAGCCTTGCATGCGTATTTGTTTAACACAATATGTGGGCTATCATATATATTGGTTTAACACGGTATATAAGCCTTCACGTCTTACAGCGACCGTTTGCGTGGGTCTACCGAGCCCCTGCGTTGTGATTGGTCGATTCACCGCACAGTCTATTTGAATTTACCGTATTTGTGGGTGGATTTAAATGAGTGTAAATTGGTCGGTTAAACTTAGCGTAAGACAGTGGTTCACTGTTGTTTAGTCGAAACCTTGATCATTTGATCTAACCTATCATTTTTGATGCTTTCATATATTATTATAAACTACCCCTCACCTAAAGCCTTGCTCTAGCGTGAATTTACCTAAGGCCGTTCTCCAGGGTGCCTTTACTTAAAGCCTGAATCTAGTGTGATTTTACCTCAGGCCTTTCTCCAAGGTGGCTCTAACTAAGTGCTGGCTTAGGGACGGCTTTACCTAAGTCCACACTCCTTGGAGGCTATACCTAAGGCCTAGCTGTTGGGCGGCTTTACCACAAACACGGCTTCAGGGTGACTTTACCTATGGTCTGACTCCAAGGTAGTTTTACCCAAGAGTTGGTGGAGGTATTTGTCTTTGTCGAGAGTCTAAAATAGATATAGCGACCATCCTGGACCTAGGGCTGACTCCAAAGAGGCTTTACCTAAGGCCTGACTCCATGGTAGCTTTACCTAAGGCCAGATTCCGGGGTTACTTTACTTAAGGGTAGGCTTTGGGGTGGCCCTACCTAAGTTCATGCTCCAGGGTACCTTTACCTAACGCATGGCGATAAGGTCTTGTTGTTTTGATTATTATTATGCAGCATAGACAAATTTTGAGTTTGGCAATCATATACCGCGGGCCCCTCATCACCCAAAACATTTAGGGGTAGACCATTCATTTTAGGGTGAGCCTACTACTTGCCTAGACTCGCTCAAGCGCTGATACGTCATCAGATAACCATTAAATCTTTCCACAAGTTACCCCCACCACTGGGGCTATTCGAGGGTTACTTTACCTAAAGGCTGGCTTCGGGATGTCTTTACCTGAGACCCTGCTCCGTATAGACTATACCTATGTCCTGTGTGGCTTTACCTCAAGCACCACTGCGGGGTGACTTTACCGAAGGTCTGACACCTGGATGGCTTTACCTAGGGGCCAGCTTCGGGATGGCTATACCTAAGGCCTGGCCGGCTTTACCTCGAGCACTACTCCAGGGTGACTTTACCTAAGGCCAGGTTCCTAGGGCCTCGGATTGGCTTTAACCGAGAGCGTGCTCCATATTGGCTCTACCCTCTCCTAGGCGGCTTTAACTAATGCCTGGTTCCCGGGTGGATTTTACCTAGGACCCCGATCATTTTTGGCAATCTGAAACAGGTGATCCCACCCACATAGCCTTCCATAATGGACTCTACACATATCCCTTACGATCATCTGATCCAACCGGTCGATTTTCGGCAATTTCATATTTTATTTAAAAACTACCCCTAGGTGAAACTACCCCTCAGCAGTCCATAATGGACTCTAAACTCACCCTATCGGTCAAGAAACGTTTTTCCAGAATTTTTTCGAAAACTACCCCCCACCCCCAATCCACCCCCGGAGCTACCCCCGGAGATGGTCCTGAACGTAGCTGAGGACACCCCCCATACGTAGGTTAGGTTAGGTTGGATCCATTTTGGGTAGCTTGGGTCAGTGGGTTGGAATTTATTTTTTTCAAAAAACTACCCCCTACCCCTCTAAACGTGGTCGAAACCACCCCCAAGGCTAGGATCCAGGTCGCGACGACCTCCAGCATCATCCAAAACTACCCCTATAGTCCTATGTTACGTACAGGCCGAGTTAGGGGTAGTTGTGCTATAGTATCGCACTCACTACTCTTGTAATCATCCATAAGTATATTCGTATTAATATAAATGAATTAGTTTCAATACAATTATTTTATTTACATTATGATTTTGTAGAACTAATTTGTTTTCAGAAAACTACCAAGTCTCCAACCAAAACTACCTATCGGGAGATAACCAAAATGTAAAATATTTTGAGTTGTTTAACACTACTTCTATGAACTTTTCTTTTGGCAAAATAAACGTTTGTAAAATGGTGAACGTAATTTATTGAGTGGAAAATCTGTAGATGTAACTCTAATTTCATGTTCTTATACTTCAAATAGGAGTTTACAAAAATCAGAACTTCAGAAAAACCGGGTAGTACGAAATGAAATTATCTCTTGCTCTCCGTCTCCCTCTACTTCCCCCTGTCGGTCTGTCTGTCTGTCTGTCTGTCTCTCTCTCTCTCTCTCTCTCTCTCTCTCTCTCTCACACACACACACACACACACACACACATAATTTATTTTTGCCTGAACTATCTCTTTAGGAGTTTAAAAGTGCTATGTAGAACTGATCTGTTTACCGCATGTTGCAATTCCCGCCGGATCTTACATCGCCTGATGATGTAGTATGTAAGATAGCTGTAGTATATGTACGTGGTGTTTGTTCTAATCGTGTTACATATTGTTGTTCTAAAGCTTCAGAAAACTATCTATACAAAACTGTTTCACTAAATCGACGTCCCTACAGTCTTCTGTACTTTCATAAAATAAATGTAAAAATTGCCTTTTAATTTCAGAAATGTTTGTTATTGTTTTTTTTAAAACATTAAATCGAAATATATTAAATTCATCAGGCATAATTTACTTCCTTGTTCTCACCCTCCTTTTAATTAAAATATATTGTCATACCTGAAAATACAAACTATTTTTGATGATAAACATAATAACAATCTCTCTACACATTACATTCATGCATGTAAAACCAATAAATTAAGTCATTTGAGATAAAGTAAAAAGTGAATTATTAGAAAAATAAATTACTTCCAGGAAATACTAGAATGAAGATTTATCAGTGGACTGTTAAAATGTTCTAGAATTGAGATAAATACATACGTGTAAACCATTTTCACTCTAAATGCAAATGAAGTACTTGAAAGGTAGAACGTAAAACCTTTTAAAATTAAAAGACATTTAGACGATTGCTTGTGACGGAACAACTGATCAGAACTGACAGCAAATTTGTCGATTTTGTTTTATGTCAACGATTTATGCCAAAATAGGATGTTACATAATATTTTGTTCCTGGCATTTTGCTAATAAGTTAACCAAATATGGTTATGTAGAAATTATATTTTTCATATTGTAAGGTAAAATATTTTTCATAATTATTATTGTTATAGAAGGGTATTTAATGGGCATTTTTGTATTTACTATTTATAAAGTGTCATGTATTTCGTATTGGTTGTTTCATAGATAACAGTACATATAAATAAAATAGAAAAAGAGTGAGTAGTTTGAAATAGTCTAGTTTACACAAGAAGTTATTTTCAATACGATTGTATTTTAAATTATGTTGCACAATTTGTTTAGTACAATAACAGTTTTCCTCAAACTATAATTTGATGCAAATTACCATTTTAATTGCTTTTGGAAGGATAACAAACCGCTGATCAGCAAGTAAAGTAAATTTGTTTATTACAAAGACGTTTGGACAATCTCTCTTTATTTTTCGTATCAAGTTTGTTTCGCTCTAGAAATGTAATCCTTACATTTAACACTATGATCTAAAATGAAAAGGTAAAATATCTTTTCATCTATACTTAACTAAAGGAAGCATACTTCTTCTTGTACCTACCTCCTTTCTTGGCTGTTGGCTCTTCCTCCTACTCCAGAGACCCATAGACACCCAGGTGGTCGGGCGACCCCTCTCTAATGCCATTTCTTGCCAACAAGTGCAGCCTTTCAGGAGGTCTGTATGTCCTTTTTGACGGATGATTAAATCCGACTTAAACTGACTGGTAGCTTCTTGTTCCAGCAAACATTAAGCCTGTGCAAGTATACCGGCAGAAAACATAATAAGTTAATAGCACAGTCAGGGTAGATGGAATGACATTTGCCTTGTCATATTAGTAATCTTTGTGTTTAATAAGGGCCTAACTATTTTTTTTGTGAAACAGATGTCAAATCGTCTTGTAATAAATAAATTTACTTGACTAGCTTATTAAACGATTATTATCCTCCACACAAAAACTTATAGGGAAATAAATAATTATTATTATTATCAACATTTCAATTTATTTTATATAAGTGTGTAGGGCGTAATTATATTATATTAAATGTAGACTATATGTCGAGTATTACTAATACAATTATACGATTAGATAAAAATATATCACTATAGAGTCACTCTTAAATATATGTATGGTAATTATGATTGAGTTTTCAGGGTATTTTAATCAAAGATGTAAATGTTGTTTAATATGAATGTTGAAAGTAACCTAATAAGAATTCCAAATTTCCCTCACGCATAATATTACCAACTTTACGCAATCATAGGAAATTTGAAATGGAAAATATTTCTGGCCCTTTCATTCTCTAGGTAATTTTACTAAACGGAATATATAAAGAAATGGGGAAGTAACCACGGAAATCTTCAAGTTCAGTCTTTCATTCCCAAGTAAGATATTCATTTGCAAATTTTTTAAGTTAAATTTTAACTCTCAAGTTCATTGAACATATATATTAGATAAATAGTACAATTTCTAAGAAATATTTATACATGCCGCTAGATAAATAAACTTAGTTTGTTCATAGCAAGCTATTGTAATATACGATAAATGTTTCCTTAACATTACGGGAGTCCAATGATAAATTCAGTCATGGAATAGAACAGTTGCATTTTTAACCAAATATAAAACTATTTTTAAAACGTAGGTTATACCAAAACCATCCAAACATTTAGTTGGAAGATTAATGAGATATAATTGATACGAGGGGAAACGATTAAACAAAATTTAAATATCGAAGATAGTATAAAGCGAAAATATATCGTAATGAGAAGTAAAATGAAGAAATGACAATGGAAAATTATTTACATAAGCTTTGTAACAGAATATAATATATTTTAGAAAACGTAAAATAATTTTATATAGGTGAATCAATTGTAATACATTTACTAAATATTCAAATTTGAAAAAAAATATTAGAGAAAAAATATTACAATTATAAGGTAATAATATTTGAAAAGATAAAATATATATTACTATACTTTTTTGGTTAGTGAAGACGGCAGTTTTAGGAAACGTAGTAAGTTATTATTCATACAGTATGTACTACTTAGTCAAATCTAACATATAAATCTAGTATATGTGTAAAGAGTTTGGAAATTGAACAAGTAAGGTTTAATATACCTTACAAGTACATTACCTTAGTAAGATTCTTGTTGGTACATGAAAGTGTAGGTGATACACACACTCACGATTACGCGTATATATATATATATATATATATATATATATATATTTTATAATAAAATAATGTGGGGGACCTATAGAGAGCCATTAACTATGTATAACCTGATGGGACAACATCAAAGTAAAATGGAAGGGAAATATGCTAAATAATCGCTAAACACCATCATTCTGATAGATTACAATCCCACATTCCAAATCTTCCCTCTAGATAAATGATTTTTCAATTCGAAGCATAGAAATAAATACATGAAAATCGTCTTGGGCTACAAAACACCAGGAGACGTCATTGTCTAAAAATAGAAAAAGCTAACTAACACCCATATTAGGAAGTTAACTGGAAAAGCCAAAAGAAATAACATAAAGAGAAATTGTACGAATGGAAACCGACGCTGATTACTACGTAAATTGCACGTCAGTTCGATATTTATTCCATAAAATATTTTATAGTGTCTGTATTGGGAGTTTTGAGATTTACAGAATTACTAAATAGAGGACTTACAGAATTTTGAGATTTTATGAGTTTGCTACTTTTATAATATACGCAGCAATAGTGTATAGAAAAGTGAGTGGAGACTATAAAAGTTCTAATAGGCTAGTAATTGTTTGATTGTCATCATTAGTTATCACCAAGAAACAAAACCATTAAGCAGACAAATTGCAAGTTGGTAGTTGTAATGGGAAACTAATTAGCATATTTAAATTTTATAATGAGATGAAACTATCAATTATATTTTTAAACACTATACGAACTTCTCCATTCTGAAATATTTTAGTAGATATAAAGAATTTTAAATAATTCGATAGAATAAAACAATATTTATGGTAGAAAGGGGAAATTTTATCAAAAATTAAAACATTCAAGATGAGGGCACTTGAGAGGATGGCACTCCAACTGCACAAGCATAATACTGAGCGAAGTTTAAAGCATCAAAATAAATACTAAAAAATTTCCAGTTTAAATTTTCTAAATATTGGAAGCTCTGAATTCGTGTTGTATTTTCATCACAGAACGGAGAAAAAGCTTCAACAGTTCTAAACATCATTAGTCTTTTATTTTTTAAAACACTTGTTCAGTATTTTGAATTCATTGAAATTTTATCTCTTGTTTTAATTTCATTTGAATATAAAGAGGAAATATAATAATTTGCTGCATAATATTAATAATAAACACTTTCTACATTTAATATATTAAAATAGAAACAACAAACTTGTCATAAATTGAAAGAAATCGTTGAAAGACTGTAAATGGTGGATTTAGTGAAACAGTTTTGTAGACACAGCATTCTAAAGCTTTACAACAACAATATCTACTACGATTAACCAAAAAACCACGTACATATACTAAAGGTAACCATCATGCGATATAAGATCCATTGCAATACGGTGTAAACAAGATGTTTTCTACATAACACGTTTATTCTCTATCTGAAGAGATAGATTAGGCAAAAATTAATTAAGATTAAACCCCAACTCTGATGCTACAACTACAGAGACAACGTGGAGGATTTCAGAAACACCTGAAACACAACGCTCAAACACCTCAGTGTTAATTGAAAGCAACTACTTATTTCACAAACATCTGCAATCTACTCTACTCTGTACGCAACGGCACAGAACGTTTGAGAGGAAACCAAGATCTTCCCCGGGAAAATACCACAACAAACTGGCTTCGAACCTACAGATAAACTTATTGAATACGATAAAAAGTTACCTAATAAATCGTTTCCATCCTGCATTTGTGAAACGTATTAACAAACCCACAGATACAATATACTAAGGCCTGAGAAATTATAAGAGTGGTGGAGCATGTAACCAAGGGGCACCACGGAAACAGTTCACTAGGGGGTTTTCCTGGTTATGGAAAAAGCCTTTGACTGGTTTCAAACGGTCTCGTTACGAAACTATGATGCAATTTAAATTTCGAACTATGCAATGAAAAAACTAAAAATGAACTATAAATATAAATTGTAATATAAAATAGACTACTTCGCTGCTTCCATACAAAATAATGTGGCAAAGAGCGACTTTTGAGATGTTGGGATACCTTACGTTTTATAAAGTACTTTACTGCTTATGGATAGTGCTTATGGAGTTTTATTGAAGCAATATTATCCAGCGTCCTTTTGAAGGAAATATTAGTCGTTTGACTGTTTACTGGTGTTTTACGTAAATGGAGAAAACCACATCTTTGGCCAACGAAAGATGGGGAAAATTACTTTCATTTAATTCAAAAACATAAACTAAAAATATTCTCACCATATGTTAAAAAGTACACCTGATTCAGTGTTATTTTATTCCTATAAACTATTTAATATTTCCTTTATTACAGATACTAATACATTTTTAAGTAATTAATACATCGAAGTCTTTATTTCTAATATACACACATCGACTGTTAAAGATTTAATTCCATAAAAATTGTAAATACTTTGTAGTAATTTTTAAAAAGAAACAAATAAATGGTTTCATAAAACAATGATTTAACTTGGCTAATCTTATATTTTAGACCTGTTTCTGGTATTTTACTAAACCATTGTTGCAAAATGTATATAATTTAATTGATAGAATTAGGTACAAAAGGATATAGAACCTATGATATGATCTAAAAACAAAATTTTCCTAGCTTAATGTTCTTGTACAAATATTCTCTTCAAATGTATAAAATTATATTTAAAATAATTATTCTAACAAAATCAATATTGCACTGATTATGATTAATAGAGTTCAAAAAAATATTTGTTGTGCAATCATTGCTAATATAAAATGGATATTGGATATGGATAGAAATATATATAGTATACATTTTTTTCTAATTATGATAATTAATTAAAGAACAATAGCAATATAGAAACTATACTATTATATATTTGACTATGTTTGTTTACAAATAAACGTGTTATTTTTTTTTGTCAACATATAATTATATTACTGTACACACAAAAATACGTTTATATATAGTTTCGTAATAAAAAATATTCAATGTCATTGTGATAAACGCTAGATAATTTGATTCAACCCTCGAGGAATAGGATATGATAATTACATTACCATAACATGCAAAGGAAATATTGATTGGCCGTTGGTGTTTGTATACTCTATGCCTCTAGGCCTACGTATAATGAACAGAGCACAAACGTCTACTGCATTGTAATATATTCAGCGTATGTGGCAGTACTTGGGGTCATTAGAACACATAGATGTTATCCGATAATGGAGATGAAATATCTTATTTTTATTCAGACTGGTAAATCATATTTTTCTATTTATATTCGCGTGTTTTTACTCCAGACCTTGTTATTGATTATATCTGTCTACAATATTAAAAAATATTGAAGAACCTAATTCAGTTATTGTACGTTAATGTTTGTATGAATAACAAAGATCAACACTCTAAGTATATCACTTTGTTTACAGTGATCTTATGGTTAACGCTTTACAGTTGGTTTCACTTTGGTAATTTACAACATGTGCTAATAACAACCACTTAAGTTTGTCCATAACAGTAAACTCCAACGGCCTTGCAGCAAAGTTTCAACGAGCAAAAACTTTAATTGCCAGAGTAAAATTTATAACTAGACAAATAAACTGAAATGTATCTTGCAAGAGATTAAATGTACAAAAATTCAACTCGTTTGTATTTGTTATACTTTTGCTAGAAAACATAATGTATTGTTGCTAATGTTACATTTTGAATGCCATAATATTCTGAAAGCAGATGTTTTAGGAAAAGTTATTAAATTTTTGGAAATATTTTTTTAAAAATAAATATGTTTAGTGTATAGCATCAAGCCCCCTAGCTTGAAGCTGACGCTAGCCACTCTTCACGAGTTTATGGTTGGTTTCGTAGGGGTAAACGTTTCAAAGGCCAATTGTAGAATGTACACTCTCCACATAGCAGAATATATGTGTGTTCCTTGACAAAGAGAAGAGTCGGTAGAGCCAGATACTTCTTAGTATCACTCATCTTTTTCACCATCTATCTTTATTTTTCTAAATTTTCACAAACACAATCAGAATGTATAGATCAGCGAGGCGAATGCTTACTTCCGATCAACACATGAGTTCCCTTCAGATACCAGTATTATACTAATATAACATTTTACCCCTTTATATTAATTTAACCAATAAGAAGCCCTAACTATAAACGTTCTACTATTTTTTTAATGTTAACTCTCTCTTAGTTAAATAGCTTTCCCGTAACGATTCTTTACTATTTTACGCTGTTTCAGAACATTTTTTATGGTAACTCTCTCTTAGTTAAATAGCTTTCCCGTAACGATTCTTTACTATTTTACGCTGTTTCAGAACATTTTTTATGCGCACAAACTAGGAACCTTTTCACTCATTTATAGCTCATTTAAGAACTAAATTACATTTCTTTACTAGAATTCTCCCCTACTTCATTATTATAAACATATTGTAAACATATTAAAAACATAACTGTGTTGATGGTCGACAATGGAGATACTATCAATCTTTGAAAGTTAACTCCCATAAATATCAAGTAAGATTCTTGTTTAAGTACATATAGTGAAAGTGATAATTGAATAAAATACAACAGTGTTCCAAAGTAAAATATGTATGAATGTGTGTGTGTGCGTGTGTGCGTGAGTGGTTTTAAAAGCTTTAAATTATCAAAGATATAGTCAAAACAATTATTTACAACATTTATTTTTATCAAAATCTAATTTTATATGTTACATCTTAAGTATAACAATATCTATACATATAAAAAAACAAAAATATTGAAACCTAAATCTGCAAAAGAATATGTTCAAACATTTAAAAATGTTATAGTATTTTTATTGTCCTGTTTTTCTTGCGAACTCTGTGCTCACGGGTTTTTAATTTTGCATGATATTCATTTACTATCTTCATTAAATTGGGATTATTCTATACATACATCTTAGGTTTTTTGCGTAGCTAATACGCTTCTCACAAAATTAATTAGTTTTCTCTTTCCTTATTAGTTGTTTATTATATTTGTGTATTTCCTCAATATTGCCATTTAGTTTTAATAAAAAATAATTTTTATTTAGTAAGAATATAAGATTTACTTTTACAACTTTTGCTATTTTGCAGTAGATATTTATTTTTAATGATATTTAAACCTAATAAATAAAGAATTAGTGGATAACTTCTATATAAAATTGTTGCGTTAATACAAATAATTTGGACCTACAGTATATCAATTTAGTATCATTTGAATATAGATAACGTATATACTAAATGTTTATTAAACTGAATAAACCGATATAAAATCAATAAACTACTATATTAAAAATGTTTATGTAATATTTGTATTAAATAAATATGTCAACTACAATTGCGGGTTTTGGTTTTATTATTTGTTTAATAAATCTCGCTACAGTTATTGGAATTTACTGATTTATTTCATCTTCATTGCATTTAGAATTTAATATTTTAGAACTGTGGGAACTTATAGAAATTAAATTCTAATATTTACTAGATATACTTAAGATTTACGCCATTCGTTTTTTCATGATATAAAATAAATTTTAATTTTGTCTTCGTTAAAGTGTTTCTTGACAAGTTTTCCTTTTTTCAGTAACCAATTATTTATTTGTTAAAATATAAATTATTTTACATTTTAAAAACCTCAATTACTAAATTCAATCTCTTTTGTAAAATAATTTTAAATATGTGAAAACAAGTCAAAAAATATGTTGTACAAATATTTCTATTTTATTGGCAGAAAAAAAACTTTCGAAAACGGAAGTAAACATTATAGACAAAGGTAAAAGTCAAAACAGTGAACTCAAAATTTCACAAAAAATTAGTTTTTAATATATACACACACAACAAACTAGTTTCAGCGACGATGTCGCCTTCCTCAGTGCTTGGCTACTACAATAACACTACTCTGTTGTGTGTGTGTATATTAAAAAACCTTTTTTGTGAGATTTTGATTTCACTATTTTGACTTTTACCTTTGTGAATAGTTCTCACTAGCTGATCTCTAATTAACTAAATAAACATTATATAGTCATATTTTATTTCAGTTTTTCTTAGCTTTCTTATAATTCTAACTGTGCAGGCAAAAATTTAGTTACTTCTGTAATTGATTTAAGTTCTTTTTTGAATTAAGTGATTTTTAATGTATAGATTAAAAGATTTATAATTAAAAGTATGACTTGTGCTTTGGTTATTCATGACTTACTACTCAGCTTTTAAAATGAAACTGTAAAGTCATGACATACGCTAACTTATAATTAAGTGTTTTCTTTGTAAATCATGTACCAAGACAACCCTTTTTAAACAGTACAGGATAAATGTTACAAATTAATTAGTGGTGATCTTTATAGTGATTTATTTTGTCTAAATAATAGAGTTTAATAAATATTCTAGATTTACATATTCACCCCATTATATGACTTTAGTTTGGTTCATGTCATAAAATTACACAATTTCGGCATTCCAAAGATTTTGTATCATAAATGTTTCTACTTCTAAAAGTTCTACTTCTATTGCCGAACACTCAATACTATGGAAGGTTTCGTTCTTTTATGAGTGCATTGTTAATATTAGATGTTAAACAATGTTTTAAATAATTACTGTAATTTGTTTGATATGACTAGAATAATATTTTAAGTATTTTCTATTTAAACTATCTACTACTACGCTTTCAACATTTTACGAAATTACCTATTTATGTGAAAATATTGCTTAATAAGTAAAGTAGTTTATTATATAATACCTTTTAAGGGGTATTGAATGTCTAATAACTGTATGCAAAATAAATATTTATTTAATTATCTAACTTAAGATTAAAAGAAAGCTTCAAAAAAGGTTACTAAGGCATAGCCTAATTCAACAATATTAGAACCGTCTTTAATGTCAGAGCAGAGAAGGACTTTTGTTTCTTAAATATTTGACAAGTTATTGCATTAAGCATCAATCATATGTTGAGTGATAACAATGGAACTTATACAAAATTATCTTCAACCCAAGACTACGTGTAGGTGACCTACTGAAAATTTAATCATTATAAAATGATATTCTTTTATTTGAAGAAATTACAGTTTTAAAAAATGTGATATTATAATGATTAATTACAATAACCTATTTAATTTGTTATTGATAGGTAACAGGTTATCAAATATTTTTATAAAAAATGCCCCTTTAAATAAATAAAACTGATTTTGAACACATGAAATCTTTCGTTTTATATCCTCTTTTTTATAATTTGAATCAATGGAAAATGTATGGTTTATGTAACATATTCGTACAAAAATTCAATGTATACATAGTTTTTGCGGCTTATATAACATATAGGAATAAACATTATTATTAAATAATTGTATGTATATGTATATATAACAACATAAAAATACTTAATTTATTAAAAAACCTGTTAGTGAGTTTTACAAAACACAGAATGTATTGTGAACCCGAAGACATCGCCAACCTTTTCTGCAAACACTATGCAAATATCAGCAGAGTCCTCAGACCAAGAGCTGCATTTAGATTCCTGCTGAAGAAACCGCTACCTAGTTGCACTACTGCCGCTGACCTTGATATTTGCATGAGAAAATTTACGATCTCAGAGCTAGAACAAGCGCTTCATAATACTAAAATAAATAAAGCTGCAGGGATAGACCAGATTTTCTCTGAAATGCTGAAGAACCTGGGAGGCACTGCTAAAGAATCGCTCCTCAAAATAATAAAACTGACATGGAGCAAACACATTCCACAGCAGTGGAGGAAAGGTGAGATAATTCCAATCCTGAAAAAGGGTAAACCCGCTAGCGACACAAGTAGTTATCGACCAATTACACTTACTAGCGCCGCATGCAAAGTAGCAGAAAGGATGGTTGCAACCCGCCTGCACAAATTCTTCGAATTACATAATGTCATTGACGATGCACAAGCGGGATTTAGGACAAAGCGCAGCACAATGGACCATGTTGTTTATTTCTCCCAATGCATAAAGGATGGTTACAATCGTAGAATGTCTTCTTTGGCGGTCCTGGTGGACCTGAAAAATGCATTCGACACAGTATGGAGACAAATGCTAATACATAAACTATCACAGAGTGGAGTAACTGGCAATCTGTTTGCATGGATTAGGTCCTTTCTTTCTCAGAGACTAATCAGAACACGCTTTGCGGGTGCTACGTCCAAATATCGTCTTCAGCGGCAGGGCTTACCACAGGGAGCGGTCCTGAGTTGTGGTCTTTTTAATCTGATGATCAACGACATCCTTGAGGCTGTAAAGAGTGTTCCGGGGGTGGAAGCCCTGCTATATGCCGATGATTTAATTATGTGGGCTACCAGTAGCAACATCAAGTCTCTGGAAAATACTCTTAACGCTGCCCTATCTAAACTTGAACAATGGGCAAATGAAAATGCTATGGCAGTAAATCACTCAAAGACTACATTCCAGCTCTTCTCTCTGTCCACCAAACGCCAACATTTAATCTTAAAATACAAGGATAACGTTCTTGAAGAACACAACATCTCTAAATACTTGGGAGTCTCAATGGACCGAAAACTAACCTGGAAACCGCATATAGAATACTGTGCCCAGAGAGCTATAAAGATATCAAAAATATTAAAACGACTTACGGCCACTACTTGGGGTGCAAATCAGGATGTCCTTATTGCAGCTTATAAGAGTTATATCAGGCCGATCCTCGAATATGGAGCTGAGGCAACTATTACAGCATCAAATGCAAATTCGCACAAATTAGAGATCACCCAGAACATTGCCCTTCGAGTTATAACAGGGGCCCCAAAATCTACCCCTGTTGCTGCAATGGAGGCCCAAACCCAAATCGAACCTATGCTGGCTAGAAGAAACAAACTAACACTCAATTTTTGGGAGCGGTACAAGAGGGCATACAGTCATCGCTGGACATATTACAGGCATGCGACCGAAAGGCTAAAAACCCAAAAAACATCACTATCAACGTAAACGATCTCCTGAATAAATACAATATTCAGCCGGGAGTACCAGCTAAACCGGTTCAACATTTGACCTTTAACAACCTACCACCAGCTAGTCTGAAACTGCAAAACCATAATGCCTCAAAAAGTCAATCAAATCCCTCAGAGCTGAGGGCAGCAGCCCTTGAAACTATTAATTCTAACTTCCCGCCAGATGACTGGCTACACATCTACACAGATGGATCATCAGCAAGCGGTGGAACAGGAGCTGGGTTCCACAGCCGATTATTCGAAGGGGCTGTGGCAGTTGGCAGTAGCCAGAGCAATTATGATGGGGAGGTTGAAGCTATCTTGGCAGCATCCATTGAACTTTCAAAAATCAAAGGGACCTATAAGGCTGTATTTCTTGTGGACTCTATGGCAGCAATACAGGGTGTCACTAGCAACAGACAAGTGGAATGCCACCGAACATTGTCCTGTAGAAAGCAACTAGACTCCCTTCAGGAGAAGGGTTGGCAAATTCACATTCAGTGGGTGCCAAGTCATGTCAATATAGAAGGAAACGAGAAAGCCGATTCTCTCGCTAAACAGGGAGCTGCTTTACCGCAGCCACTTATCTCAACCTCTTTTCAATCGGTCAAAATACAGATAAACTCAGCTTTAAATCGCAGCACGAGAGAAAACCTAATCAGGGCCTCTCAAAACAAAAGCTGGGCTACACTCGTCACCGAAGGACCAATAAACCGTAGCCTTCCCCGCCGCACTGGTGTAGCACTGTTCCGCCTGGCTACTGGCCACGACTACCTGGCGGCACACCTCCACAGGATTCATGTACTCCAATCGCCGGATTGCATGTTGTGTGGAAACGGAACTATGGATGCGGATCACCTCCTCACATGCACTTCCTTGGGCTACGTCCAGCCAGACAAAGAGGACAATGAGGGACGTCTCTCTCGATTGTACTGGTCAGCGCGCCACCAAATGGCCCAGCAGCCAAGGGTGGGCGTTGGTAGTAAGTAAGTAAGTAAGTAAGTTTTACAAAACCATTTGTTTAAAGGTTATATGGTTATTTAATACCAAATCTCGACCATTCATATTTTAAATAATGATTCTACTGGTTTGACAATAACAACGAACTTATTTGTATTAAATTTTTATTTTACCAAATTAAATTCGGTAAAGCCTTAATACTTTATAAAAACTAAATTTCTACCTATTCAATTCAATTTTACTGACTCTAAAATTTACTACGTTCAAATCAGCTTAAAAAACAACCAACAATGTATAAGTCTATAAACAATTTTCACATTTAATATTTTAAAATTGATGTTCTGCCATCCAGCTTATGTCAGTTGCAAATAAAAAAAAATCTTTACAATTTATAATTATTTGTTTCTCTTAGATCTAAAATTATCTTTCCCATGCAACATATGAAACTGAAAATATTTTCAATCCTAATAGTCCTTTGTAATGGCTTGTATTGTAAATTTAGTTAATTAACGTACATTCCTTAAATTTACTTTGCTTTTTGAAGTTCAATTAATTTTAAATTTAAATTTCCATAGCTGGTTAAATTGTACTTGAGTAAATTTGAGTAAGATTTTACAATTGGGAGAAGCCAGTCGACCTTCAGCTTTCTTCTGATGTGAATCGGATGTCCGTAGAGGTTCACTTAGTTTCAATAATTGACGGAAGTTCTCTTTTTTTGATCGGTCAAATGTTGCTCCTTTGGAAAATTGGAGCTCTCGCGACTTTTTGATTAAACCACCACCTGAACTTCTACATCCCAGATCTCGTCTCACTCCTACAACATCCCTTTACCACCTTCATCATTGCCTCCAGCTGCGGCTACTAGCACTTCAATACTTTCACCTCCAGCTTCCAAAATTAGACTCTATCTTGCATCAATTCCTTAATGCTCATGGTGTTTCACTTTCGCTTTCTTCCTCTCTTGTCCACAAATTAATTTCTTTTTTTCATTTCAATCAATTCTGTCCTGTTTTTCTTCTGATACCCTGGTTTGTCGTCACCACGTTTGTATTAGTTCGATTTACGTCATATATGTTTCTCTGTTCGAGCGGAGTTTTGGAATCGAGTTTAAAATTACTTCCTAAAGAGTTAGAGACCTAAAATGTTTAAATATAAGTCGGAATAAAATGAAAATGAAATATTCACTCGGTTTCTTTTCTCTACATTTATTCAAACAAATCGAATTTGTGTGACTTGTAATTTTTTTAATGGATGCCAGAACTGAATAATAACCTGATATTCCATCTATACTTTGTCGGCAAGATTAAATTTTTCGCCTGGAAAAAAAAATTGATTGACCAACTACAGACTCAAATTTTACTTACACGTCTGGACTGCACAGATCAGGTTAACAATGCAACATTCACTCGTTTTAAGTTTGTATAGACATTATTTGTTTGAACACATTAGATTTTACTTGTGTACACGTGTGTACTTACTATTTATGCGTAGTTTTTTAAATATCTTTTGCAAAAAGAAATTTATATAAAATATTCCATTTTCGTTCCTTTTTCTACGTTGTTTAAAACATTCTGAAATGTGTTCGTTCAAACAATGCCGAAGTGGTTGGATTTTGACAGAGGTAAAGTGCTTATTATGATATCTTCTTGTTGGTGTCGAGTAGCCGCAGCACAAAGAAGCTAACTCAAGTGGCACTTGTTACATCCTTCCACAAGAGGGGGATTCTGAGTATTCCTTAGAAAAGTTGACTCTTACACAGACATTGTTTACGATTTTCAAGACAAAGGCAAGGCCCAACATAAATTTTAGTTTATTCAAGTCTGTAAACCAAATATTAGATATGGATTACAACAATTGCGTTAATAGTTAAATAATTGCCTCTATAGTATTTACTCTATAAATGTGAAAACATTATAAAAACATTATTATTAAAACATTAAATGACCGTAAAATAGTGCAGTTTATAAATTAAAACAAACAGATATATTGCAATCGGAATTGAACTGTTCAAATAATGTACCTAGTTTACACAGTTCTTCAGCGTAGCTTTACTTGCTTTATACAACACAAATGGGTTGACATATTAATAATACCAAGTCAATGTTTAAGTTTGAAATATATTTTTATTTTTTTAAATTATATTTAAAAAACGTTTAGCCTTTTCGTAACAATAATAACAACAATGTTGTTTTATTTTCTGATTGTGTTTAACATTGTATGGTATTATGCTTTTGTAATTGGTTTTACTTGTTTGTTAGTGTTGCCTCTTAAATAATATTTATGTTGTATTTCAAATGACGTATATTAAAGGAGACAATTATTTAACAAAACATTTTGTTGAAGAACATTGTAATAAATATTTTCAGATAAAATAAGTAGCCCTTTTAAGATAAAATTTTAGAATAATTACATTATATAATTATAGCTTTAGGTTTACTTTTAGTGATTAACCAAAAACTTATGGCCGTAGTTATAAATCTGTTGTTTAATAATGGGAAACAAATTTCCTCTCAGAATATAAGAAAAAAAAACACATTATATAATGGTACACAAAGTATCACTTCTTGCACAATTCATATTGCTTTATTAACCATGTATGTATGTATATATATATATATACATATATATATATATATATATATATATATATACACATATATATATATTATAACATAGTTGGTTATATTTGTATTTAAAATTCAAGATTGGGTGAAGAATTTAAACAAATAGTTCTTTATGTCATAGCATTCAAAAATTGTAAACAGCAAATTCTTAGAAATTTCTGAAGGGCCCAACGAAAAAATATGTCTTGGTAATAGCAGTTACCAACTTACTTCCATAAATAATGGTAAACTTTAGGGTAAATTTTATTGTAGAATGTTAAAAAGGCATCACAAACCCATATTAAGTAATTAAATAATTGTATAAGAGAAATTTAGATTTTCATGCATAAATAATTAATGGTTAGGATCGTAGGATGAACAATGGCATTGTAAACTTTCACATTTAATTTTAAAGAAAGATTATTAAATTGTATGATGTGATTTATAATTATGTAATATTTATAAGAGTAATGATAGATATAATAGGCTTAACTATAGTAGAAATAAATGTATTGGAAATTTTAGATTTGGTGAAGAATTTAAAACAAATTGTTCTTTGATGTCATAGCATTCAAATATTTTAAAATATAAATTTACGAAATCAAAGAAAATTAATTTTAAAATTCTGGGGACTCTATAACTTAAAGTACAAGGCTTTAGATTAAATTAAGTTAGTTGCTAAAATAATCATCTGTAGAATTAAGCAAGGAAAGGCACAAATAGTTTTTCTAGTGCTAACAAATCAGGTACCATGTCATTATCCTTTCCAGGAAAGCTATAAGTTGAGTCCGGCAACCATAGACAATAGAGAAGGGTCCATAGTGGTTAAGACGGGAAATCCAGCGACCGATATAGCCTGGTAAAATAACCGTGTACCGTTAGGTTTAGCTAATTGTAGAACTGAGGGAAACTTAAAAGAACGTTTTGGTGGTAGTGGGAAAGATTAGGTTTTGAATAAAAACTAAATGATCGGGAGTTTATAGGAAGTTTGAAGAGAGTCTCAGAGAAGGCAGGTTGGTGGGGACCAGGACGGAAGTGTTGTAAAGGGGGAAATTGATTAAATGAAGTAAAGAGTTTTTTTTATACGTAAAATTTAGAAAAGTGCGACGTACAGTTTTTTTTAGAAATATAAAAGTAAGTTTTTTTTGTGTCAATTGTAAGCGCTGAAGAGAACAAAGCCAGGATTCCAGGGACTCTTCAGAACAATAAGTATTATATGAATATAAGTGTAGCCAACAGACATATAACTTTTAGTTCAAAACAAATTTTAATTTCATCAAAATTTATAAAAATTATTCTAGTTTCACCATTTCTAATTTAAAAGCAAAGTTCCCGTAATAGCGACCCGAGAGCAAGAATAATATTATATTACTGTTTTTTTTATTATGTTAATATATTAGAAATCTAAAGCCTCAGAAGTCCACCTTTTATCATTGAATATTAGTTAAGATATCAATCCTGTCACTGCAAAATATTAATATAAATTTCGAATAATGTGTAGAGTTAATTGAAGAGAATAAATGCATGTGATGTTTAAAAATTGATAAGATTGTTAATTCTTTATAAACCTGAAGGTGTGACATTAATAGGTAAGGTAAATAAATAACATTTAAATATAAATTTAATTATAACAAAAGTTAATTTATAATATATGTGTGTGTGTGTGTGTGTGTGTGTGTGATATTTATTTATTTATTGTGCCATATCATTGAAACATACTGTCCATAGAATTACATATTAAAAGGTGATGATATTTCCTATGCTGATTTTTTAACTTAAAAATCTTTTCGAAAATTGATTTCGTTTACTTACCTCTCACTATAGCAAAGCCCTCCTATAGAAATATTTCAACTTTAATGCAGGATTCAGTCAACTTTTACTTTCAAAAGCTTGTAAAATGGCAGCTGTTTCTTTACAAACTATTTGTTTATTTTACTTAGAAGTTGAAAGTTTATTAAAATATTTTGCAGAAATAAGATAAATTATAAATAAAAAAAAGGTTTAAGACTATTTTCTCTAAATATATGTAATGATAATAGTCTGTTTTAAAGTTATTTTGTTTAGTATTTTACAAATAGGATATCAGTAAAGTAGTCTATTGAAGCATACTCTACCGAAGTTTTAGGAATAATAACAAGTTCTAGTTTTGTGCAACTTTGAAATCAGTTCAACTCATCGATATTTCCGATCGTGTTACTGCTGCAACAATAGCTGCCAATATACAGTATTATGAGTTAAATATCGCATGGAAATTTTCTAGCTAAATGGGGTTTTTTAGTTTAATATATTTCAATTGCATATAAAATATAAATAAATTAGTTTTTTGTTTAAAAGCGTATACCTTATATGTTTGTGGAAATAATTGCATCCGTGTCAACATATGAATAAAAATACGTGTCTACTTTGATCAACACTCAGTTTTCTGCATCTTCGAGTGAGATAGGAAGTTTTGGCGAACGTGTTACAGAAGTATGACGACGACGAGGTTTATGAAGAACAAGAAGTTAGTTTCTCATTTTTCCTGAACGTCATGATTTTACTATGCAAAGCGTTGCTAGGAAGAGAGTGAATAAGTTACGTGCTTTCCGGATAATGAAAGGAAGGGAACGTGACGCTTTTACTTTACATAGACGCAGCGTTTTCCTTACAAATTGGTCCCTGTATATAGTATTAGGTGGCGGTAGAATACGAGGTGTAAAGTGCTACATAAGAAGCAATATTTTTATAAGATAATTGAAGAATATTTTTTACGAACGATAAGTGTTTCCAAAATGTTTTTCGATAAGTATTTTTAACAATAAAAGGAATAGGCTATGTTAAATTCATATAAGATTTACATAAACTTCCAAAACTTGTATTATATATTATTTGTCTATACACTCACAGGTATTATTGTAAAGAAAAAACCGATTGACTGTTCGGTCAAATATCCTTGATCTGAATAAAACACGCATTTCGACAGCTATTATGCTGTCTTATTCAGGTAACCAAAGGCCATTAGCACCACGCTTAGTTTGAAATAATTCTTTGTTCTGCATACTTGATATGGTTTCTTTCATTCATGTTCTTTAGGGCTCCTCTATACTTTCGGTGAAACCTATATGTTTGTTTATTGCCGTTGGATGATGTTCCACTCCACTTCCAGCTTCTTCAAAATACAGGACGTAAATTGTTTAGCTTTTGTTTTTATATGTAAAGTTTCATTATAAAATAGAGCGCAATGCTGTACAACAATACAATATAGCAACAAAATAGGCGATTCGGCTGATATATGTGTATATGCAAGAGAAAAAATAATTATTTCTAGATCCTAATTTTATTGCAACAGATATAATAAACAGAAAGTCGAATCAGTAAGTAGTAATGTGTAAAATGCGTAGTGATGCGTAGGTCGGTAAAAGGAGAGTAGGCTTCTATACATCATCAAGGAAAAATTTACAATAACAGTGACTTGGTAGGTGAAAACCTTGTTATAGCTGAAAATCATCTGTCCAACGATTCATACCTGTTAAAAAAAAAAAATAAAAAATGAACCACTCTGTTCAAGGCTTAAGTTTGCAACGAACAAGAGTGATAGAAAGCAGAAGAAGAATTAGTCGAATAACAATGTTTCATTTAGACAAGATAATTAAATAAAATAAATAATCTCTGAAAATCTATTGCATTTTATTTGTTGCCACATCAAAAGTCGTACAATTGCAAAGAATGTCTGACTGTAATAGATGCTACTATACCACATAGTGTATATTATAGTATTATGTATATTTGTGAAGTACTAAGGAACTGATAAATTGTAATTTTAATAAGTAGTACTCATTTTTAAAATTAAAAAAATGTTTGTTTTTAATATTTAATAATATTTATTTTTAATTCATATTTTTTGTTACTAGCTTCCTAAAGTATTACACATTTCTAGCAGAGTAATTAGTAAAATATTAATGTTATTCCCCTTTATTGTCCTAAGACATATCTCATATGAACTACAATGATTGCTTTTGTACATGTGTTTCATTTGGAATGTGTTTAATATAACATTATGTTATTATATCACAAAGCATAGGCCTACACTAAAAACCTATTTACATCAATTAAAATGATTGAATGGTTTGGAAACAGTTTTTGTTTATAAAAGTAACGTATCATATAGGTAGAACTATTGGCATAACGTTCTTTTGCCTTTTGGAATACAGTTTACTCACAACGGCATTGAAAATGTTACTTGAACGCCGTTAGTTCGAATCCAATTTTCTCCGTCAGGAATCGTAATGCAGTTGTAAGCGTCTGAATAACTCCACTAAATAAAAGAGGGAAAGAGACAAATGGCCGTAAAACCGATAATGTCTCCATAGGGAATCATTCCCAGTGGCATGAACCTATTGGACGTTTAATCAATGATCGACCCATTAAATATTTACTAACCATATAATGAGAAAATAAAAAATATATTTTACTAACATTTTCCAATCAAGTTCACTGCTGTTATAAAAATAATTATTCTTATTTCATTTTCTAATGTGATGTGTCAGGCTTACTTACGCAATATAAACCTATTCATCCTCATGATTTATAATGACTAAAAAAAATAGTCCGGGAATAGACACTTCCTGGTTAGGGTTGAAAATAAAAGAAAATTTTTCTTTCGTTATGTGGTATTTATTGTATTTCTTTCTCGTGGTTTTCATGTCGATCGATTATAATGTCTATGTGTCTGGAGGGGTTGTGTGAGCGTGTTTATGTGCGCGTTTGTGTATATGAGTGAGCGTAAGTTTGCATATGTGTATTGTGTTGTCTGTGTATGTGTATGTTGTGTGTGTGGTGTGTGTGTGTGTGAGTGTGTGTGTGTGTGTGTGTGTGTGTGTGTGTGTGTGTGTGTATGTGTTTGATCATATCTGTAAAAAAATTAACGTCAGGGATTTCAGGAGGTATCTGCCATGGTACCTGTGGCAAAATTATTTACCGACCATGCCCTCTTTCCAGTGACTCCTATTATAAATCCAGCTTTCAACATGGATATCCGTATTGGATATTGGTTGTGTATTGCCCATCACACTCGGAAGCGCCTTAGAGGATTAAGCAGCTCTCGCACTTCCACACGCATACACTCACACTCGCTAATCACCTACTTTCGATGGTTTTCAATGAGTTATCTACTAGACCATTGTTTATTTTAAAATTTTAAATTCAGGTAATTTAAACTGAAATGTTTGGGTTATATATATATATATATATATATATATATATATATATATATATATATATATTATTTCTTGGAAATAAAGTCCGAACCCAACATATTTGTGTTAATATTTAATGAATATTTATCTTTATTTATATTTTATCGGAAACCGTTCTCAATTACTGTTATCTTTTCTATTACATAACTATGTAAGTCGCACAATTAAGTCGCGTTGCGACTCAATTTACAAGGAATACCCTGTGTAGGATCGAGAAGTGTCAGTATAAATTACCCAATTATTACAACTTCAAAACATTTTAGTTTTTGAGTACAAGACCTACTAGGGGACAAGTAGCCCTTATCTGCTAACAAGTAGGCCACCGGGCAGGGTCTCCGCGCGGGTGT
Source organism: Prosapia bicincta (assembly GCA_036971475.1). Classification (NCBI taxonomy): domain Eukaryota; kingdom Metazoa; phylum Arthropoda; class Insecta; order Hemiptera; family Cercopidae; genus Prosapia; species Prosapia bicincta. Next base: position 53,274,057 of record JBAIZL010000002.1, read on the forward strand.
GCGTGAAGATTACCTAATCTTAGGGTGCGCTTCCGAGTCGGTTGTAGTATAGATGAGATTGTTGAAATAGATTGAAGCGTTTTCGAAGAAAAGAAAATATGATCGAGCTGAGTAACAAAAACACACTGGGTTGTGAGAGGAATTCACCGAGAAAGTAAAAAGTAGCTTTTTAAAAATATTTGACAAAAGATATTCGAGTGTATTTATAAGAATAGTTTAGGGAAATATTTTGCCAGGCATCAATACCCACAGGGTGTGGATATAATTCGAAATGGCCACTAGACCTAATTTCCTAAGTCTGTCAATCACTCATTAGTTTTTTTTGTTTTAATTCCAATAAGCGAAATATTCATAATAATAGAAAGTGACAGAACAAACAATAAAAAGGGCACGTGGTTTGTTACGTGAGTTGGTACAGTGACTGTTTCAATGTTTGAGATTTATTTGGTAAAATGGCTGCGCACGACTAGCCAGGATTTATTTTATGCCTTGTATTAAAACCGTTTATTGTTCCCAGTAATGTTTAAAATAAGTATCAAGTGGACTAACTGGAAAAATGAAAATTAAAAAAATTAGTAATTAAACTAACAAAATTACAAAATTCTAAAACAAAAACAAAAAAAGACACGGCTAAACTACGTCACTACTTTGGTAAATGAGAAGGTTACTGTGTACAAAATATTAATTGTCCTTACTGTCTAAAGCACCTGTATGAATACTATCATAATAGGACTAAGCTACTGAAACTGTAAAATCACCTTCAGGAAACGGGTCGGATCCAGCGAATCATAAACAGTCGCTTGTACAGTGATACAACATAATAGTGGACCCTTTTTAAACTCAAGCCGGTATAGATATACTTTTATAAGTTAGCACTATGGGGAGCTGAGAGTCTTGGCTAGAAACAAAGGACGAGTAGAGGGTAAAAGTGCCGCGATTTACGGCCCTGATGAGGGATGACGACAGTGCCTGATGTTTTACTTACGACGAATACACAATCTCTACCTATGGACCAAGAGCCAGCTCATAATATTTGACCTGTACTATTGCTATCTCCAGCCATACTTGAAAGCCCCCTAAAGGAATAAGTAATCGCGGATCTCCATATACACATTCCGCGTGTTAACCTGCCTTCCTGCCGCCGACCTTTTCTATGATCCACCTACTGGTTATTGGTATATAACACTAATTTGTTTATAATTTTTAAATTTACAACAATTTTGAAGGAGTATATGAAAATTGCGAGGAGCATGAGATTGTATTGGTAGTGACAACAATCTGGCCTGGTAAAGGCTATCAGGAAGGTTAATAGTTCACAAAGTAGACCTACTTTATGTAGAACATAGGAAGAGGGGCAAAGAAAAAAAGATGAAATATAACGCACTGCATGATCCCAAGGTGTTACTATCCCAAGGTGCTATTATGCAAGGTGTTAGTATAATCATACCTCGCTTGGAGAGGATCTCTATAGTACCTGATATTTACGCTGTCAAATTCCACAGGTCGAAACCAAGATTTATTTCCGCAACCCGAAAGTCTATAAAGGCTGGTGAGACCTAAGATTCAATATCGAGTTTACAAGGTGAAAATAGTTTTCAACCTAGGATTCATTTGGCTCAAGTTTGTTTTTTTAATTATAACGGTTTTGTAAAGTAGGCCGGTAGAACCTAGGACAAGGGCAATGAGAGTAAGTGTGTTTGTATGTGAGAGGGGCAGCTTAATCCTCTGGGATGCTTCCGACTCTGAATGGAGTACAGATGACCTCGGGGTTCAAAATAAGAATAAAACTGAAAAGAAACAAATTGGTCAAAACAAAGCGACAGAAAAATAATTGCTTAGAATATTTTTGAATTTTTTAAATGTTTAACTCCTTTTGCAGTTGTAAGTTTAAATGGTTCATTTTATGCGATACCAAAGCACTACTATAGATATTTCGAATTGTGCTATGATGTGACACTACAACTATCTCTTAGTTTATGCCTGTGCTATATTATAAATCAAATGTTAATATTTCGAAGAATTTTGATATATTTGTATAATAAAAATTATTTTTTTAATTACTCAGACTAAAGTAGAATTACTTAATTTTTTTATAAATGCAGGTAATTTTTAATTAATTTTTTACTTAGGTTACTTTGTTTTGTCTTTGTGTTTTTAATAACATATTGTTAAATTCAATTTTTATAATAAAATAACATGTTTATCAACAGAAAAATAAAGGATGAGGTCCTATTTATATAGTAGAAAAAAAAACATTTTTAATATAAGAACAAATACAAAAGGTAGTGCTTTAGGTGGAAGTAGGTTTGTTAAAGCTGTTGGTAATACTGTGTAAACTCACAAGAAAACGCGGATTTATTAAATGCATTCGCGTTTAAAGGCTACCTGTTGAAACATAATTACGTAAGCAGTAGCTTTTGCGTATAAAATATTAAACGCATTTAACTTTACAATTTAATACGCTTAAAATCCCTGAATTACTTTCTGATACAAAAGATCGGACGAATAAAGTATAACTTATGTTGAAATTAATTATTTCTACCAAAATACGATTTGAAATCATCGTTGCTATTTAAACAACAAGCGAAACATTTGTCGGTGACATATCTAAGACGATAACAAGGACAATAAAAGCAATCTTTTGACACTTTTTACTATTTTTTCTTAGATTTCAAAATATTTTTGCACAGAAAAATAATAATAACATTTACAAAATAAATTCCAATAGTAATAAAACCAAAAACTGGAATTATAATAATTAAAAGAACAGGTAATCCTAAGTATTAGGTTAAATTTTATACCTTTAGTAGGAGTTACCCCGGCAGAGGTTGCGTGAAAAATAAAACGTGAGGGGTCGCACACGGTGGATTCGACCAGATCATTTTAATAATACGAAAAAAAATCCTGAACAATATTTTAATTTAAAAATACATACATCATAATTAAGTACAATGTATTTACTCAACTTCTATTGGCTTTAATTGTGACAATAATGTATTAATTAATTTTAAATAATATTTTAAGATTCAAAAAATTTATTTTTTGAAAAAAATACAACACTTTAGATAAGTTGTAATAACATAAGGATTCCTTTACAAATACTTATGTTTAATAATAAATTCTGAAAGAAAACTAATTTCCGAATAAGAAAATGTAATGGATGTTTACAATAACTGTAAAGTAAAAGAAACAATTTCGAATCAAAATGTGTTGAAAGTTTAGGTAAATTTATCATAATATCCCAATTATAGTGATGAAATGAAACTCTAAACATTTATAATTTTAAACAAAAATGACATACAATATGTCTAAGCACCTGAGGGTTATAGCAATGAAATTCCTTACAGTTCCTCATCCGATTGATGCCCTTGCGTGGCGCAGTCTTGACAAGAAGGTACAGTGTGTTCCCTGCAGATCAATGTACAACAGCTGTTGCACCGAGTTTTTTATTTCCAGTTTTGTCTCTAGTTGCATAGACCACATCGTCCTTCACGTGCATCTTCTCCAATATATCGCCCCTTCAGCTGTAGGTCCAGCATCTCTTGTTTCTCAATGTTTCTTTTCACGAAAAAGTTATCTTCTAACACTACCAGGATCTTCAATCCTTTCTTCCTCACGCCTTTCTTTCCTTTCCACTCTAACAGTCGGGCAAGTCTTTTGTCCTCTCCATGATTCATATTGCGTAGTAACACAATAAATATAACACATAACGCACTAAACGATCAATAACACAAAAGTGAAATTAAAAATTATGTCACATTTCGGCACATGCGAGGGGTCGCGCACGGTGGTTTCCACACTGTCTTTTCTTTAGGCTGCTACACTAAGACACTCGTTGGTCATAGCGAAAATACAAACACAGCATTCGATAGTGGACGAGTCTATTTGAAGGTACTGAGGGGGTGGAAGCATACAAAAATTGGCCGTTCGAGATATTAAGAAAATTGTGAAGGCCCGGTGGAAAAGACCGTGACGCGACCTCTGCCGGGTTAAATACCATTACACCTAATATGGTATTATTTTAGAGAGTTATTATTCATTGTAAAGCTGAATTATTTTCCTACGCCACGGAATCTTTCACACTTCACTGCATAACAGTATTAGAAATTTACGACCTATACGTGTCTTTTGAATTCACAGATGGAAGCTATTTACATTATGTCGATACGTCTTAAAATATTTATTTGTTAACTTTCTTGTATACTTTTCATTCGATCAATCACAAAAATCACACAAGAACACCGAATTTCTTTTACTATTTAAATATGTACTTTGTTCAGTTTTAGTATTATTAAGTGTCATAAGTGAAAAATTTGTTGAATATAAATACTTAATTTTGTAGAAACCAACAGATTTCAATGGAACAGCAGTATTAGACAGTAAAAAAGATATTACTAAACAAGTCACCAATGGAGTTCTATGAATAGAACAAGATTATATTCCGAAGTTTATGGAAGAATGACGTCGACGAATCTAAAATCAAAGAGAACTAAAATTCAGAGGACTATGAGAACAGAGAAGAATGGAAGAAATGGTTGAAAGAAGACAGAATGAGCGGTATGTATTTTGTTTTAAACATTGTGTAATTATTAGGCTATACATATTGAATTGAAATTATTTAACAGTTAGATTTCAAAAGAGCTGTTAGTCTATATCAAATAACTGTCTGTTGGGAGAATCGATTAAAGCTCAGTCTAAGTGTCCTATGCAAGACCATCGAATGGTTTGTCGGAGTCCGGAGAAATTTTTATTCGTGACGGCGAAAGCTCCGTGTGGTCTTTTAAGAATATGATACAAAAATATAAAACATATTTCCTTAAATCCAAAATATAGTAGGCCTACATGTATTATATTTTACAAAGTTTTTTATAGACTTATTCAGTATTTTAATTGTCACATTTTTAAAGTGCTGTATTTTATACAGCGTTTATTTCAATAATTAATTAACTACTCAAACAAAATATTTATTTGATAAACACGTTTTTAGTTTCAGTTCCGCCCATATATTTAAATATATATTAATATATATATATATATATATATATATATATATATATATATATACACACATATATATATATATATATATATATATATATATATATATATATATATATATATATATATATATATATATGTTCCAGATATATATTTTGTATACACTTCTTATAATCTACCCATGCTGTTTTTGAAGAAATTTTAAATAAATATCCCTAGTTATTTTTTATTTGGTGTTTTAATGGATTAAAAACAACTTTCTTATTAGGCGAATTAAAATTTATATGTAGTAAGATCATGTCCATAGCCAGATGTTGGTAATTTATGTTATCTTCCACGGCTAACGTTAGAGACTCATCTAGCCTAACAGTATCTAGCTTATTTTTAACCTAACATAAGATAAGATCCTAACCTAACCTGACCAAAATTAATCTAACATAACTTTACTTCACCTAACCTAACATTATCTAACCTTACTTGATATAAAATAACATAACGTAACCTAAACTAACCTAAGTAAAGCTAGCCTAACTTGAACTAACCTCACAGGACCCAACATCTATCATAACCTATCCTGACCTGACTTAACAATAGTTTCTTATTTTATATTTACTTAAACCTTTTTATCTCTACTAATACAAAATAACTTGAATACTGTTTATATCTCTGTTATAACTTGTAAATCAAGTAAAACATATTTAGTTGTGGTCCTAAATATCATTTTAACATAAATGAAATGAATTTTCCTTTTTATTTAGTGGCTAATGAAGTAAGCAATAAATAAAATAACGGTAAACATTTGGTTAGAAACATTTTAGTATTAGACAGCTGGCGATATACTCTCTAAGCTAGTACATTAAAAAGTAGGCTATTACAAAACTCGACAATTATTCTTAACTAAAGCTCTTTCCTCTAAATGGGAAAAGATTGTAAGGGTATAAAAGCTAACAACCTCTCTATGTTTACTTAGTGCTTGAAAAGCAGTTCAGTATCTAACGTTTTCAATATTTCTTTACTTTAATATAAAAAGACTTTTTTATTTAATTATTCAGATTTGAAATGAGAATAAATTTAACATTACGAAATACATTTATTCTTCGATTGAAATGTTTTACAACAATAATACTATATATTGCATAAGTACCAATTCGTATTATTGAACAATACTTTCACATTACTATATATGTATATTTTAACTTTAACATTGTTTTTCCAATTTAAATTTTCCATTAAGTAGTTCTTGAACGACAAAAAATATTTATTACTATTAATTATAGAACAATAAATGTATCTATTATTTTGTGATGTATATTAATATTGCTATGAAGATTTTACAAACTTGTCAATGAAAAATTTAAAACTAATAAAAATGAAGAAGTTATAGTAATTATTCAATTTTATGTAGAAACTAGTGCAGACGTTAATTATAATTAATTATCATAGGTAGTTTTCTAAGACAAGATTATTTTATAGCATGTAATGTACATAGAACACTAAAACATTAGCTTATATTAGTACTGTACCTTAATAAATAGTATTTGAATTAGTGTTAATATTATTTTTCTGCCTGTTATAAATAATAAGTTACCTAATAATAAACATAAGTTACCTTTTTACAAATGGTACTTCAATTTATATATATATATATATATATATATATATATATATATATATATATATATGTGTGTGTGTGTGTGTGTGTGTGTGTGTGTGTGTGTGTGTGTGTGAAGAATAGTTATTATCTGGAGTACGTCCGTTCATCCTGCAGTGCATAAAATCGCAGTTCCGACGTTTCGCTAGAATCAATTTGAAATTCTAATTGATTCTAGAAATTGACTCTAGCTATTTGATTTGAAATTCTAGCAATTTGATGATTCTAGCGAAACGTCGGAACTGTGATTTTATGCACTGGAGCATGAACGGATGTACTCCATATAATAACTGTTCATCATATTTTTCCATCCGTGAAGGAATACGTAATACGTATCAGCATATATATAAAGAACTAAGTCAAAATACAAATACAAGAATTATAATTGAATTTACAATATTTATAACCTTAGAGGGTTGTATTTTGTGCGAATTAGAGGTGAATGTATTTTTTGAGGTTAAGTTCAATATTTGTTTATTTTTATAATTTGTTTACATGAATTGTAAATTCAATTATAATTCTTGTATTTGTATTTTGACTTAGTTCTTTAATAATACACAAGAATACATATTGCGATATATATATATATATATATATATATATATATATATATATATTCATTGCTCTTGACGAACTGAAAATGAGTATACCTATATCATAAAAAATCCTATGTCTTATCACTAATTGACTGTGATATAAGTAATGTATATTATACTTAGAACGATCGCGGTAGCGTGTACAACGCTATTCGCATTATACCCAAAACGTTAAGCTCACATAGGCCAACGTACTGCGGAAAAAAATATCAAATATAAAACTTCGTTTTTGTCTAATCATAGCAAAGGTTTTCTACAGCTTGGTGCAAAACTTGAATTGGAAAAGTTTCAAGTTACGTTACCAACTCTGCCCCAAGTTAAAGAGAATTTCAAAACTTGTGATTAAGAAAAGTATAGGGCCGAGAATTAATGAGTTGAAGGCTTAGCATTTTACTTTGTCTATAGCAAAATGTACTCAATATAATACATATGAATAATAGAACGACTTTAAAAATCCTATACTGCATCTCATTTACCGTTGTATGATATATTTATAATGATTAAATAAAGGATTTATTTTTCTGATTGTATTTATCCTTTCCTAAACTTTATAAAAGGGAAACAAATGATTCTAATAGTAAATAGCTACAATCACTTCACAATGACTATATTGACCATTGTTATCAAAGTATAGATATATTTCCTGTAATTTTAAAGTTTATGTATTACATTAAAGACGTTATTGCTTTAAAACTACTCTCACATAATTATCAAACGTGAAGTTTGTTTTAAATTTATTTCATAAATAAAAACTGAATAAGAGAAGGTTTATATCTCCAAAATGTTACAAGTTTTGAATTATGATTTAAATACAAATAAATCTCTTGAATGGGAAATGCTAACTCTTACATTATAATTTGTTTACTGAAACCGTGAAAATATTTTCAGCTTTTCTTTTTACAGATAACACGTTGGCTCTCTTTCAAACAAAGATCAAATATTCATCTATTTCGAAAAATCTTAAAATCTTATATTGATTTTAAATTTACTTGTTAAAGATTAAATTACTTTATATATTAAATATGAAACATTATATACAATACACAATCAATTGATTATTTTATATATATTTTTAACTTATGAATACATAAATTCTATTGTTAACATTCACATATATTCAATGTACTTTTAGGTTGAGGTGATTTTTAAAATCACTGTTACTTAAAACTGACGTTTTTGTAAATTAGTCTTCTTGTGATAACTTGTGATTAAATTATTAAACATACTTGATTATACACTTATATAAATTTTATACACCTATATATTTTTTTATTCGAAACACATGAAAAAGGAATTCCATTGTTTGTTCTTGCTAAGTGCTCTACTTCTGCAAAGCGCTAATAAACAAAGAAAGGAAGAGCGTTCAAGTTTTCGCAAAAAGCTTCCTTCCTTTAACATCCAATAACGTACTCTTTTAATTTACTAAAGTTACACTCATGGTTCTAAATTTATGTTACGAAAAAGTATTTTACATTTAGGAACTTTGACTTTGTTGTAAAATAAATATTGGAAGCATACTCGACAAATTTATGTCCGTGTATTTTACGGATGTTAGCTTTAAAATTATTTACTGAAATTAAATGATATTCTTCTTTTTGCATCGTAGAAGGAAAAACAGCTTTTTCAAATGATTAGAATATATATATTTATGTTATATAATATATTTGTTATTTACATTTATATATTTAAATTCTGATAAAAGTGTGATATATTAAACTTAATGTTATTCTACCAAGCTACACGTTGTTTTCTGGAAACGGCACGATTCAACATGGTCTCACAAATTTTACCTAATTAAATTGATAGCTCTAAACTGTATTTCTTTCTGCCTTTATGCGTTTCTTCTTGCAGTGAATCATACCTAACTTTTGCAAACTAACCATATTAAAAATATTAACGGTTTGATGTTATGGAATTGCCATTTTGTTTATCTTATAGTTTCTGTATCATTCATTCTATGTGTTGGTCATTCCTTCAAGTAACTTAATTAAAGTTTTAAAATTTGTCTATTAAGTTTCATTTCTTTAACTATCGGGTGTGGGAACTACAATTTCTTTAGACATTTTAAGGCCTGAACTTGTAGTTATGCACACACACACACACACACACACACACACACACACACACACACACACACAGGCACACACACACACACACACACACACACACACACACACACACACACACACACACACACACACACACAAGTTTATGAAACGCTTCAGCTAATTTCTAAATTAATAAGAATCTCAGTTATATTAAAAAAATTATTACTTCCACAAAATTTAAATTTTAAATACATCAACCTTTTATAACACTTAAATAATTGTTACTCTAATTTAATGATATAGTATATTTATTAAAGAATAATTTACACTCAGGAAAACTAATTGTACAATATATATATATATATATATATATATATATATATATATATATAAAGTGTATCTAAAATAATATTTAAGTATGAAATATATTGAATTTTGTACTTATTTGAAAATATAATATGCTATAAAAAAGTAATTATGCATGAAATGAAATAATTTAAAACGTATTTTGATATATGTTTATTAGTAAAGTATTAATTGTTTAATACTATGTATGATTGAAAAGAAACTGGAATAAGAAATGTTAAAGTCTTCATCAAAATAATACAGACCCTTGTGAAAAATTAAATGCTTTGTTCCTTAAGAGAAAGATATATTTTATTTTAGTTTCATTTTCCTATGCATATAAAAATGAATGTTTGTATGTATGTATGCACCTTATGCATTAATAAACCACTGAACAGATGGTAATGAAATTTATAGGAATTGTTAAAAATATGTCCAGGATGGATCGAGTGAAGTTACGTGCAGATCCATCAACAGAGTTCTGCCCCAGAGGCTTAGGAAGGTACAAAAACCGATGTATGAATGTATTTATGGAATCCAAAATGAGTTATTTTAATTTGGACGGATTGTTTAACAAAATCGCAGAATAGTTCGTGTGAGGTTTGGTGCAAATCTATCCACAGGAACATGTCCCAGAGGCTAAGGGTGGTTCATTGTACAGTCTTCCCTAAGTGTAATGTTACATTTTACACAGCACAATACCAGCGTTACTAATCCGAAATAACAATTTTTTTAAACATTTATTTTTTAAATGCCAAAATACCATGAAATATGATTTTATATCTTATCTTATTCTAAAACATTTCATTGAATCCATTCCAAATTTTGGTTGCTAAACCACTCAACAAATTTAAAATATTTGAACTTAATGTTTCAAATTCATTCAGTATGTGGCCTGCCCAGGCGTTGGAAAACCTTCTGAATTATTTGTGTGCGCACCAAAGAGAAAAACAAAACGATATTGTATATCAGAATGCATTTCAATAAATAACATTCAATCAAGAACTTTTATTGTCACACTTTTCTCGATTGCTTACAATAAGTTCTGCTATTATTATGTTAATAAAATACTAAATTAAGTTAGCTAATATTAACACGCTATTCATTTACGTTTAGGCGGTACGATGTTTGCCGGGCCAGCTAGTATATTATAATTACAACTAGTATAAATATAAACATATGTCCGAATAAGAATATTAAGTGGCAAAATAGAAACCGAATTTCCTTGAATTTTTCCATTTCCCTCCCTATGTATGGTGTTGAACTATTATTTTTGTTTGTTACTATTTACACGCTTCCTTTTTTTGCCGCTTGCATTTTGTTATAGTTTCTTTTGGTTTTCCTTTTGTATTGTCCGTTTGTGAAGCAAGGTTGGATACCGTTAATACAGTTTATTTGTTTATTTTATTCTTATCAAAAATTTGTATTGCTAGAGTATTATTTACGATATTGTGTGGTAACCATGGTAACAATTTAAGACTGTGCAATAGAGGTTTCGACAAAAACCAAATGGGAAAGAAAGAAATATTCATATAGGTTATTTCTTTGAGAAATACACTTCTAGCTATGGAAACATTGGCTCGGCGCCAAACTTTGAACATGAAGATTCTCAGTTTGAATCTTACACCGACCCCTCGCATTTTTATAATTTAATTATTGAATAAATATTTGACCTTTAATATATGAACTTTGTTAACATCACTTATCATCCACTACAGGTTAAGAAAATATATTCAAACTTGATTAGATGCTTAAAAACCTCTTTTATTGAAGATTGAAAATTTGTAAAATATATATATATATATATATATATATATATATATATATATATATATATATATATATATATATATATATGTGTGTGTGTGTGTGTGTGTGTGTGTGTGTGTATATCAGGAGAGTGTAGCTAATAGAACAAATTTTAAAATAATGGAAAATACGTTAAATTAATTATATTTAAATATTAGTTTCATGGTGAGTACAAAGAAAATAAATTATGCAATTAAATACTATTCTATTTCAATTTAAAAAATCTATTCACTGTGGCTCACAATTTCGGTACAATATTTGAGATTTTTAAATACTATTGTTGGAAGGAGACAATACCATCGTTAATGTCTTCAGAGTCTTCAAAACCAATTAAGAAGAGCATTGGAACTAACGAGGTGCTATATTAAATTCGTCGTTCAAAAACTAAATGAAAGAATGAATATGAAATACATTAAAGTCAGGACGAACTAAACTATCACTTTGACAATTTTCTATAGTCAAAATAATATCTATGAGTTATTTGGCAGAAGACTAAAAAAGTGAAGAGTAAAAATAATCTATAAATTTAGAAACGCCTTTGTTTCAGTTGCAACAAAAACCGAGATTTCATTAAAATTGAAATAAAAATGTTTAAGGTCAACCAATGGAAATGTATATCGCAATACAGTGATATGTCAGATTTTTATAACCACTTTTAGAGTCTACCTTACTTAAATACTTGTACGGCTACTAGGTTTAATTATATTATTTAAGTGAATCCTTACTTTTGTAAAATAATCAATTATATTATTCATTTTTTGCACGTATTACAATTTAATAAATGAATTTATTATTTTTTTTATTGTAATAAAACGTAAGTTTAGTATATGGAATGATTTTTTCTCGTGTTTTATCAGTAATTTTAAAACATTTCGAAAACAATTTTAGCTTTGTAGAGAATCTTTTAATGTATAAAACTTTAAGTGAATAATACATAATATAAATTACTATGCCATTATTACAAAATCCGTTTGTACTTCAATGGTAATAAATAAATTAAATTAAATATAATGTATATGTATTGTACTTTTACTTCCCTACTGCTAGAGTTCAGTAAATGTATCCCTTTTGTTATTATATTTGCCTCACCCAAACAAAGCAGATTACTCGAAGATTGGAAAACGTTTTATATCCTACTACATAAAATACTTACCCTCCTACTCTTGAGTTTTTATTTAGAATATACCTAAAGTGAATTTTAAAACACAGATTATTTTTTACAAAAGCATAAGAAATGTAAACCGTTTTTTAATAAACTAAATAAAATAATTCTAAAACATACATACTTTTAGCAGATCTTTATCGTAATAAAAATATACGGTACAAAACAGACCGTTTGCCTGACGTGTGAATAAATAAGTAATGTAAAATCATGTCTGTAACTTTTATTTTACAGATATCTTGAATTTATTAATTTAATTTATTTTATTAATTTCAGATATCATGAAATTTATTGCCCGTGTAGGGATTTTAATATTTTGTATTGCAAAACATACTAATAATTAGATGATTCATCATATTCCATATGAGTGCACAATTCTACTGCAACAAAATACAAAATGTAAAATTGTTTTATGCAAATCAACCATTATAAAATTGCCGTTTTCCGCAAACTGAATGTTCTATTTTTCCACATACATACGTTTTATGGAGGCGGTAAAGAGAGTCGTAACCTTTATTACTTTTCTTTTATTATGGCTTTTTTCTTATCCATTTATAAATTTCAAAGGTATCTAACTATTTCTGTAACTTAACATCTGGTAACGCATAATAATAAGTTGTTAGACAAGGAGGTAATAGACGAATTTTGTCTAATGTAATTTATATTAATTTATAGGCTACTTATTGGTAAATAAATCAAAACAAGTTGATAAAATGTAGCTACTTGCTAAAAAATGCAAAAACGATATATCGTTGCAACACACACACACACACACACACGAACACACACACACACACACACACACACACACACACACACACACACACACACACACACACACACACACACACACACACACACACACACACACACATACATACACTGAGACGCCCAAATCTGTTTCAATGGCAGATAAAAATATTTTGTGTATTTAATACAAAGTCTTTAAAATATTATTTTAAATATTTTAAAATTAATCAGCTGGAAGTGCGGTGACGTACAAAGCCAGTCTGGTTATCTGCTTCAGTAATCTCTTTTATCATTTAGATAAAAATTAAATAATAAATGAAAATTCATTATGAAAAGCTACCAGGTTTTAAGAAAATATAAAACTATCAGAGGCTGAATAATGCAAAATATTATTTATTAACAAACTTCTGACATAATTTTAAATAATAATGTTTTTCTAGATTGCCCCAAAAATTATGAAAGTGCCCGTGCCGATAAAATGTAACTAGCAAACGGAGTGGCGTAAAACTACGATTCTAATCTGTAATAAAATATAAAAATAAATGAGTTTATAGAGGGATATGCCAATGCAGTTATACAAAAAGTAAATGCGTAGAAGTAATAAAAAAATAGGTGAAAAGGGTACTGTTATGCAAATTTGTATGCCAAGGGTTGTTGATCACTTTCCTACAAAAAGATAGAATTTGGGAAAATGAAAAAGATGACGCAATGAATTTTCTCAATGAGATCAAGAAGCTTTTTGAGCAAATTAATACCACAACTGACAAGACGACCAAGTTAAAAGTCATTGAGAAATACCTAAAAGAGCTGCAGATGCATGTTGGAAAGCGATAAAAAAAGGAACAGAAACCTATGAGGAATTTAAGGATGAATTTGTAAAGCTCCTTTGTAGCTTTTATCAACAAGAACGGGTTAGGTGACAGATAAACCAGTGGCGCTACTATCCTAATGGGCCTTTTAATGCGGCAGAATACTTTTTCATGATGATAAACAGTGCCAAGAATTTAAAACCTATTATCCCGGAACAACTCCTAATCTTCATGATCAGCAGATATTTCGGTAGTAATGTGCAGTAGGAAACCCGACTAACAGTATTTAGAAGGTCATTACATTATTACAACAAATTGATAATGTTTTTGAAAATGAGGGAAAAGGTAACGAAAATGGTAACCACGATACTTCCAGGGGTCCACAAAGGGGTCATTTCCAACACAAAACCTAACCGAACCAGCGATCCTTTGGTAATACCATAATGCAATCTAAGCCCAAGTATTCACAGAACACTAATCCTTCCCCAGCCACCTAGTGACCAATATAAAAAAACTGGGAAGCATGATCTCTGGTAGATACAATATGAGTTGGCTACCCAGGCTCTAGATTCAGGATAATCATAAAAACAGGAATAGGCCGGCTTACCATCCTGACAAAGGAATAAGCCTGAGGGGACTCTCCATGGGTTTAAGGGAAGAATTTTTTTGAGGAGGAAGATGGCCTGGCCCAATAACATTAAATAGGCAGATAGAACCGGGCCCAGCTATTCAATGTTACATAAAGGGTCAAGAGATTACAGCTGAAATTGATACAGGAGCCCAGATGTCAGTGATTCAGACCAGCAAATATTTAGCCCTATAACAACAAGGAAACGATTTTTATGAACTGACAGTGGATAATGTTGATCTGGCCATGCCATGGCCATAGGGGAGTCCTTGAAAAAAGACAAACAACAGACAATTCTACCGGTGACATTGAATAGGGGGACCATTGATCTAGTATTTTTAGTTGTAGATAGCCTAAAGGCTCTTACTCGGAATGAACGCCTTAAGGAAATTAAAGTCCCGAATAAACCTAGAACAAAGCAAGAAAAGTAAATAACATTGACCTACCACTAACTAATTTCGAAATTACATGTAGCAACATAAGACCAGTACACCTACATTAGGTAGGGTCAAGTGAGTGTAGCGAGAACTCGGAGCTAAAACTGGAAGGACGAAAGGGCTTCACAAAGAGGTATATGCAAGGGACCAAATAGGGGATTCGAGTGTATAGATAAAATTGAATATAGAAAGAAGAATCGAAAAAGTTACTAAAATTTTCAACGATAAAAATACTAGTGAAATACATAAACATAAATTCAAGAACAAACAAATATATTAAAGAATAAAAAAATAATCTCCTGTCCACAGGGCACGACCCTGTCAAAAGCGGGGAACAAGAGAAGAAATTAATAATTTATAAAATACTAACAGGCTAAGAGTCACGTGATTTTTAAAAAATATGATAAAAAGGTAAGATTTAGGGGAATTTATAATAGGAACAGTGACATAAACAAGAGATACCAAGTGGGTTAAAGTGAAGTACCATTACGGCTGAAACTAATTAAAATTAAAAACTTTCAAAGAAACCAGTAGAGAAGTAAAGAGTATAATATGCGGGAGAAATAGTAAAAATAAATAAACTAATTGAAAAATGCCGAAAAACAATAGGGTAAACCTTAAAACAAAAAATATTTAATGCTAAAAGCAACAAATTGGCCGAAATAAAAAACTTGAAACAACCTAAGGTAAACAAGTATTTCGGAATCACTAAAATTTATAAACCTTAAATCAAAACAAAAATCAAGAATCAAAAGAAATTACAATAACAAAATTAATAAAGAATATGACATTAATAAGTAATAAGACATATACACAGTGGAGGAAAATAAAACGCCGTAAAAACAAAAAACAATAAAGCAAAGACAGTGGAAAATTATAGTAACGAACAAACTATATTAGGAGACAGAAATAAAAATTTATCAAATAAATTTGAAGATGTATTCAGCAAACGTATGGGTAAGGGACAACATTCCAACTTAGAAAACAGTAAAATAAAAATAGAATCCAATATCTTTAGGAAATGTGTTTTCAAAATTAAAAGCAACTCAGAAACAGCAACCAGAGCTGTAAAATATAATTCAGAGTAAATTAATCCATAATAATATAAATTATTATTATACACATAAATATAAAATAATAAAATAATACATATATTATAGTGAGTAATAATATTAGAGGCATATAGGGCCTACGATGTGCGAGATATAAACATATTTCTATAATAAAATGTAAAATCATGTATATTAAATTTGTCTAAGATATAGAAAATTGAAAGTACGGAACAGTTTGAATCAGTAAATTAATTTTAGAATTTACAAGAATTTTTTTAAAAATAAGTCAACTTTGGATGTAAACAAATAATGACTGTCATAATGTTTATCTAGCTAGATAGCATGGAACAAATAGCCTTAAACTTCGTACAGGAAAAGTTATGTTGAACAAGAAAACCATGTTGGTCGGGTATCAGCATCAGAGTTAAATCTCAGATATTGAATCAAAAAATAATTCCAAACAGAACAGGAAACTACAGAATCTGTAGGAGTACACGTTTAGTTTAAAATAGGGGATTTAAAAAAATCATTTAAAAGCCATATTTTTCAATTAAAACACGATGATATAATTGCTACACGGGTCTGTATAGCCTAAACAAATATTGTGGGGGAAACTGCAACATTATGTTACGACAAGTGTCATGAACACCTACAGTATTACGTCTTATCGCTAGCATATTGACTGGCTGGAAAATAACTTCAAGACACCTGATTACACAATGTGACGTATCTATGTCCTATAGGAAATAACCTGTTTAAATGGAATCAACTCTAAACTTAGCAGCGAAAGTATGAAACAATAAATGTTATGCTCTACGTCTAATACAAATTTTAACAAACTAATTTAATAAAATTGTTATTCGAATGAAAATTTTATTTTAAAATTGTATTAAAAAATAATGTAAAAAAATAATAATAAATGTAAAGTTAAGGCCAGAAGACAAAAAATAAATTGTGTTCAATCATTGCTTATATACCGGATATATTTTTTAAAATATTTAAATAATTAATAAAAAATTAAAATGGAGACTTCTCACCATCGAAAGGGATAAATAACTAAGAAATATCAAGTCAAATGTTCAAGTTAAAAGATTACTGATAAAATGTGTTTGTTTTTGAATTACTGACAGAAAATGCTGTGGAAGTAATGAGGCACCAAAGTATGTCAATTGTAATTAGTGAATAAGTTATATGATAGAGATTGTTATTCAGTTATTGTATAATTTATTATTTTTGTTGATGTAAAAATATGTTATAGAGGATAAAAATCATTACATTTTCTTGACAAAGCGGGAAGATTTGAGGCGGCCAAATCTGTCTCAAAGTAGCAGATTTTGCATTTAGTACAAAATCTTTGAAATATTATTTAAAATGTTTTAAAATAAATCAGCTAGAAGTACAGTGGCGTGCAAGGACGGTCTGATTATCTGCATCAGTAAACAATGAGCTGTCCAACGGTCTGTATTTGTAAAGAAAACGTTGTTAGTATGAAGAAATAATTTTATTTTTATTCAAAATTTTAAAAAATAATAATTTTATTCTTAGGAGAAAATTAAATAACATGAAATTACATAATGAAATTACATATGAAATTACATAATGAAATTACATAGAGTTTAAAAAAATATAAAGCTAACAAAGGCTGAATATTTTAAAATGTTATTTAATTACAACTCTTTAACGTAAATGTAAATAACAATTGGCTACTAGATTGCCCAAAATATATATATATATATATATATATATATATATATATATATATATATATATATATATATATATATATATATATTAGACGCATAAAAATGTATGTGATGTATATATAAATAATGAATAGTTAATACCCAGAGTACGTTCTTTCACTTTGTAGTGCATAAGGTCACAGTTCGACGATTCGTTGGAATCTCATAAAGCAATAACGAGGGGAACCAAACAACCGTTGAATTGCGAAACAGTTGATTTTTTAAATGCTAGATAATATTATAGCGAAACTTAGAAACTGCGATTTTATGCGCTATAAGAGGAACGGATGTACTCCTGATTTTAACTAGTCACCATATGTTTCATACGTAATAAATCTATCTATTATTACTGCTTTAGAGAGCATATTATATACTTCGTAAACAAAATTAAACTCGATTAGTAATAATCAACTCTTGAGCTTGCCTTGTGAGGTGCTTTGATACACTGACAAAGTTGTAATTTTATTTACTCGAAAGACTTCTAAATTACCTCATTATCTTCAGCGTTTTATAAAACTTTAAACACATAACTACAAATAAAATGAAAATATGGTGAAATATAATATGATCAAACATTAATTCCAAAACATCCGATATGTCACTATGAATACATTAAAATAATATTTAAATAGGACCTAATTTATTACTTATAATATTATTCCTATATTTAATACTATAATATTTGCCCATGCATCTAACTTATTAAAACCAATGACATTTTTCAAAATTACTATTTCAAATACACGGTTTTCTTCCACACAATGCTTAGCTATTGCGACTTTATCTAACCTGCTGTATTTTACATGGGAGAAATGTTATTTATCTCTAATTTTATTGTTTCTCTAGGTTTGATCTATATATATTCAAGAGGACATGTATTACATTTCAATTAATAAATTCCGTTTTTGTCCTCATTTATGACATCTCATCGGTTCCCTCGTAGTTGTTATATTCCTAGTAACCATGGTTATGTTAAAATTAGTATGTTTGTTCAATGATTTTCTCATCTGATTTGAAAATGGTGGTTAATGTAATATTCCTATCCAATTTTTTCAATTTGTATTAAATATCGGGTATTTCTAAAACTTCTTGATATCTTTCGTTTCATATTCTTTCAAATTTCGTTTCTGATTTTCTCACTATACCCATTGAAGTAGTGCATATTAAATTTATAGTGTTGGCTAGTATTATTATAAATAGAATGTTTTCATTTCACAGATCCAGTTCAAGAAAATCGCTTCGCGGCCGCCGCCAGTATCCATGTCGCACTACATCAAAGCAGCACTTGTTGCGTCAGTAGTCTTAGTTGTAGTCTTGGCATTGATAGATTGCTTGGTATTTAGTGAGTCTGTACAAGTGACCTCAGCGGTCGTTTACATTTTCCTAACTTTCTTCAATGTATTGCAAATGATGTATTGGTATTGTGCCTGTTTGTACCTTGCTCAAACGGGAAAAGTTGTCGTCGATTTTCTTTTAAAGGTAAGTTTTATTTTATTTATATTTCTGTTTTGCATTGTTTAAACCATAATAATATGCTTTAAAGTTTACGTGTAAAATGTGCACTGTTTAAGGTGGAACTTCTATTAGATGCGATACAATGTAATTAACCGAAGATTACCTTACAAGGCCACTTCACTGTGGATAGGATCACTCTCTTACAGGTAATCTTTGGATCGTGTATTGGTTATCACGATTTATAAATAAGAAATAAAAGTAAAATAAATGAAATGCCTACTAGTAATTGTTTATCAATTTATAAAAGTACTTTTTAATATGGGGGCGCTCAATAAATTTGAAATGTGTTATAAGAACTGCTAGAAAGTAGATTGTTACCACTTAATCAGCCAATAAGATTTAACTCTTAGTAAGGTTTTCTACAATTATTTTGAGAATGAACATTTCTTAACAAAGCTACTCTAAATTCAGCCTACAACATATACGTGTAAACTGGGTTTGCCTTTATTCTACTTAGAACTATTAACAGTTGAGCCTATTCAGTTCGCGTGTGATATTAACTAGAACTTCGTTTTTAGACCAAAAGATCGCTTTCTTCGGCTAAAGTAAAGGTCTTTTAACTATTATTAACCCTTATATAAAGTAGTTTTACTGTGAAATAACATATTGGTACAAAACTAACTGGTATAGATCATTTATGAAGTTCATTTTTTTATAATGTTTTACCTAATCGGTTACAACCTAAAGATTATTAAATTTAATAACCGGTACAACTACATCAGACTGAGATTTAATTTCCAGGAGTAGGTTAATTAAATTTATATATTCCCTTATACGAATAGATATGATGGAATGTCAATACATAATGTATATAAAGATTTATATGTATCTATGTGTCCACTTCTGATATCATCGTAAAGCCTTAAATAGTCAATGTGTCGATGTATTCAAAAAAGGTTCTTACAAATCGTTAATCCCGCACATACTCAATGTATGCTTTATCTGGTATCATATTTAAGCCTTACATTGTCGTTGTTTACTCTATCTGATATCATTGTTAAGAACTCACATTGATACTGTGTACTTTATCTGATATCATCTTAATTACCTTACATAGTCTCTGTAAGTTTGATTACTCTATCTGTAGTCTGATATCATAGTTAAAAACTCACATTGTTACTGTGTACTTTATCTGATATCATCTTTAATACCTTACATAGTCTCTGTAAGTTTGATTACTCTATCTGTAGTCTGATATCATAGTTAAGAACTCACATTGTTACTGTGTACTTTATCTGATATCATCTTTAATACCTTACATAGTCTCTGTAAATTTGATTACTCTATCTGTAGTCTGATATCATAGTCGAGAACTCACATTGTTACTGTGTACTTTATCTGATATCATCTTTAATACCTTACATAGTCTCTGTAAGTTTGATTACTCTATCTGTAGTCTGATATCATAGTTGAGAACTCACATTGTTACTGTGTACTTTATCTGATATCATCTTTATTACCTTACATAGTCTCTGTAAGTTTGATTACTGTATCTGTAGTCTGATATCATAGTTGAGAACTCACATTGTTACTGTGTACTTTATCTGATATCATCTTTAATACCTTACATAGTCTCTGTAAATTTGATTACTCTATCTGTAGTCTCATATCATAGTTGAGAATTAACATTGTTACTGTGTACTTTATCTGATGTCATCTTTAATACCTTACGTAGTCTCTGTAAGTTTGATAACTCTATCTGTAGTTTGATATAAAAGTTAAGATCTCACATTGTTACTAAGTACTTTATCTGATATCATCTTTAATACCTTACATAGTCTCTGTAAATTTGATTACTCTATCTGTAGTCTAATATCATAGTTGAGAACTCATATTGTTACTGTGTAATTTATCTGATGTCATCTTTAATACCTTATATAGTCTATGTAAGTTTGATTACTATATCTGTAGTCTGATATCATGGTTGAGAACTCACATTGTTACTGTGTACTTTATCTGATATCATCTTTAATAACTTACATAATCTCTGTAAATTTGATTACTCTATCTGTAGTCTGATATCATAGTTGAGAACTCACATTGTTACTGTGTACTTTGTCTGATGTCATCTTTAATACCTTACGTAGTCTCTGTAAGTTTGATTACTCTATCTGTAGTTTGTTATCATTGTTAAGATCTCACATTGTTACTGAG
This sequence comes from Prosapia bicincta, assembly GCA_036971475.1. Taxonomy (NCBI): domain Eukaryota; kingdom Metazoa; phylum Arthropoda; class Insecta; order Hemiptera; family Cercopidae; genus Prosapia; species Prosapia bicincta. The sequence goes on from JBAIZL010000002.1 coordinate 53,295,753, forward strand.
TACTTTATCTGATATCATCTTTAATACCTTACATAGTCTCTGTAAATTTGATTACTCTATCTGTAGTCTGATATCATAGTTGAGAACTCACATTGTTACTGTGTACTTTATCTGATGTCATCTTTAATACCTTACATAGTCTCTGTAAGTTTGATTACTCTATCTGTAGTCTGATATTATAGTTGAGAACTGGCAATGTTACTGTGTACTTTATCTGATATCATCTTTAATACCTTACATAGTCTCTGTAAGTTTGATTACTCTATCTGTAGTCTGATATCATAGATAAGAACTCATATTGTTACTGTGTACTTTATCTGATATCATCTTAATATCTTACATAGTCTCTGTAAGTTTGATTACTCTATCTGTAGTCTGATATCATAGTTGAGAACTCACATTGTTACTGTGTACTTTATCTGAAATCATCTTTAATATCTTACATTGTCTCTGTAAGTTTGATTACTCTATCTGTAGTCTGATATCATAGTTGAAAACTCACATTGTTACTGTGTACTTTATCTGATATCATCTTAAAGACCTTACATAGTCTCTGTAAATTTGATTACTCTATCTGTAGTCTGATATCATAGTTGTGAACTCACATTGTTACTGTGTACTTTATCTGATGTCATCTTTAATACCTTACATAGTCTCTGTAAGTTTGATTACTCTATCTGTAGTCTGATATCATAGTTGAGAACTCACATTGTTACTGTGTACTTTATCTGATATTATCTTTAATACCTTACATAGTCTCTGTATGTTTGATTACTATATCTGTAGTCTGATATCATAGTTGAGAACTCACATTGTTACTGTGTACTTTATCTGATATCATCTTTAATACCTTACATAGTCTCTGTAAATTTGATTACTCTATCTGTAGTCTGATATCATAGTTGAGAACTCACATTGTTACTGTGTACTTTATCTGATGTCATCTTTAATACCTTACGTAGTCTCTGTAAGATTGATTACTCTATCTGTAGTCTGATATCATAGTTAAGAACTCACATTGTTACTTTGTACTTTATCTGATATCATCTTTAATACCTTACATAGTCTCTGTAAGTTTGATTACTGCATCTGTAATCTGATATCATAGTTGAGAACTCACATGGTCACTGTCTACTTTATCTGATAACATCTTTAATACCTTACATAGTCTCTGTAAGTTTGATTACTCTATCTGTAGTCTGATATTATAGTTGAGAACTGACTTTGTTACTGTGTACTTTATCTTATATCATCTTTAATACCTTACATAGTCTCTCTAAGTATGATTACTCTATCTGTAGTCTGATATCATAGTTAAGAACTCACATTGTTACTGTGTACTTTACCTGATATCATCTTTAATACCTTACATAATCTCTGTAAATTTGATTACTCTATCTGTAGTCTGATATCATATTTGAGAACTCACATTGTTACTGTGTACTTTATCTGATAACATCTTTAATATCTTACATAGTCTCTGTAAGTTTGATTACTCTATCTGTAGTCTGATATTATAGTTGAGAACTGACATTGTTACTGTGTACTTTATCTTATATCATCTTTAATACCTTACATGGTCTCTTTAAGTTTGATTACTCTATCTGTAGTCTGATATCATAGTTGGAACTCACAATGTTACTGTGTACTTTATTTTATATCATCTTTAATACCTTACATAGTCTCTTTAAGTATGATTACTCTATCTGTAGTCTGATATCATAGTTAAGAACTCACATTGTTACTGTGTACTTTATCTGATATCATCTTTAATACCTTACATAGTCTCTGTAAATTTGATTACTCTATCTGTAGTCTGATATCATAGTTGAGTACTCACGTTGTTACTGTGGACTTTATCTGATATCATCTTTAATACCTTACATAGTCTCTGTAAGTTTGATTACTCTATCTCTAGTCTGATATCATAGTTGAGAACTCACATTGTTATTGTGTACTTTATCTGATATCATCTTTAATACCTTACATAGTCTCTGTAAGTTTGATTACTTTATCTGTAGTCTGATATCATAGATGAGAACTCACATTGTTACTGTGTACTTTATCTGATATCATCTTTAATACCTTACATAGTCTCTGTAAGTTTGATTACTCTATCTGTAGTCTGATATCATAGTCGAGAACTCACATTGTTACTGTGTACTTTATCTGATATCATCTTTAATACACTACATATTCTCTGTAAGTTTGATCACTCTATCTGTAGTCTGATATCATAGTTAAGAACTCACATTGTTACTGTGTACTTTATCTGATATCATCTTTATTACCTTACATAGTCTCTGTAAGTTTGATTACTCTATCTGTAGTCTGATATCATAGTTGAGAACTCACATTGTTACTGTGTACTTTATCTGATATCATCTTTAATATTTTACATAGTCTCTGTAAATTTGATTATTCTATCTGTAGTCTGATATCATAGTTGAGAACTCACATTGTTACTCTGTACTTTATCTGATGTCATCTTTAATACCTTACGTAGTCTCTGTAAGTTTGATTACTCTATCTGTAGTCTGATATCATAATTAAGAACTCACATTGTTACTGTGTACTTTATCTGATATCATCTTTAATACCTTACATAGTCTCTGTAAGTCTGATTACTCTATCTGTAGTCTGATATCATAGTTGAGAACTCTCATTGTTACTGTGTACTTTATATGATATCATCTTTAATATTTTACATAGTCTCTGTAAGTTTGATTACTCTATCTGTAGTTTGATATCATAGTTGAGAACTCACTTTGTTACTGTGTATTTTATCTGATATTATCTTTAATACCTTACATTGTCTCTGTAAGTTTGATTACTCTATCTGTAGTCTGATATTAAAGTTGAGAACTTACATTGTTACTTTGTACTTTATCTTATATCATCTTTAATACCTTACATAGTCTCTTTAAGTATAATTACTCTATCTGTAGTCTGATATCATAGTTAAGAACTCACATTGTTACTGTGTACTTTACCTGATATCATCTTTAATACCTTACATAGTCTCTGTAAGTTTGATTACTCCATCTGTAATCTGATATCATAGTTGAGAACTCACATGGTCACTGTGTACTTTATCTGATAACATCTTTAATACCTTACATAGTCTCTGTAAGTTTGATTACTCTATCTGTAGTCTGATATTATAGTTGAGAACTGACATTGTTACTGTGTACTTTATCTTATATCATCTTTAATACCTTACATAGTCTCTTAATTTTGATTACTCTATCTGTAGTCTGATATCATAGTTGGAACTCACATTGTTACTGTGTACTTTATCTGAAATCATCTTTAATACCTTACATAGTCTCTGTAAGTTTGATTACTCTATCTGTAGTCTGATATCATAGTTGAGAACTAACATTGTTATTGTGTACTTTATCTGATATCATCTTTAATACCTTACATAGTCTCTGTAAGTTTGATCACTCTATCTGTAGTCTGATATCATAGATGAGAACTCACATTGTCACTGTGTACTTTATTTTGTATCATCTTTAATACCTTACATAGTCTCTTTAATTATGATTACTCTATCTGTAGTCTGATATCATAGTTAAGAACTCACATTGTTACTGTGTGCTTTATCAGATATCATCTTTAATACCTTACATAGTCTCTGTAAATTTGATTACTCTATCTGTAGTCTGATATCATAGTTGAGAACTCACGTTGCTACTGTGTACTTTATCTGATATCATCTTTAATACCTTACATAGTCTCTGTAAGTTTGATTACTCTATCTGTAGTCTGATATCATAGTTGAGAACTCACATTGTTATTGTGTACTTTATCTGATATCATCTTTAATACCTTACATGATCTCTGTAAGTTTGATCACTCTATCTGTAGTCTGATATCATAGATGAGAACTCACATTGTTACTGTGTACTTTATCTGATATCATCTTTAATACCTTATATAGTCTCTGTAAGTTTGATTACTCTATCTGTAGTCTGATATCATAGTTGAGAACTCACATTGTTACTGTGTACTTTATCTGATATCATCTTTAATACCTTACATGGTCTCTTTAATTTTGATTACTCTATCTGTAGTCTGATATCATAGTTTGAACTCACAATGTTACTGTGTACTTTATTTTATATCATCTTTAATACCTTACATAGTCTCTTTAAGTATGATTACTCTATCTGTAGTCTGATATCATAGTTAAGAACTCACATTGTTACTGTGTACTTTATCTGATATCATCTTTAATACCTTACATAGTCTCTGTAAATTTGATTACTCTATCTGTAGTCTGATATCATAGTTGAGTACTCACGTTGTTACTGTGGACTTTATCTGATATCATCTTTATACCTTACATAGTCTCTGTAAGTTTGATTACTCTATCTCTAGTCTGATATCATAGTTGAGAACTCACATTGTTATTGTGTACTTTATCTGATATCATCTTTAATACCTTACATAGTCTCTGTAAGTTTGATTACTCTATCTGTAGTCTGATATCATAGATGAGAACTCACATTGTTACTGTGTACTTTATCTGATATCATCTTTAATACCTTACATAGTCTCTGTAAGTTTGATTACTCTATCTGTAGTCTGATATCATAGTCGAGAACTCACATTGTTACTTTGTACTTTATCTGATATCATCTTTAATACACTACATATTCTCTGTAAGTTTGATCACTCTATCTGTAGTCTGATATCATAGTTAAGAACTCACATTGTTACTGTGTACTTTATCTGATATCATCTTTAATACCTTACATAGTCTCTATAAGTTTGATTACTCTATCTGTAGTCTGATATCATAGTTGAGAACTCACATTGTTACTGTGTACTTTATCTGATATCATCTTTAATATCTTACATAGTCTCTGTAAATTTGATTATTCTATCTGTAGTCTGATATCATAGTTGAGAACTCACATTGTTACTCTGTACTTTATCTGATGTCATCTTTAATACCTTACGTATTCTCTGTAAGTTTGATTACTCTATCTGTAGTCTGATATCATAATTAAGAACTCACATTGTTACTGTGTACTTTATCTGATATCATCTTTAATATTTTACATAGTCTCTGTAAATTTGATTATTCTATCTGTAGTCTGATATCATAGTTGAGAACTCACATTGTTACTCTGTACTTTATCTGATGTCATCTTTAATACCTTACGTAGTCTCTGTAAGTTTGATTACTCTATCTGTAGTCTGATATCATAATTAAGAACTCACATTGTTACTGTGTACTTTATCTGATATCATCTTTAATACCTTACATAGTCTCTGTAAGTCTGATTACTCTATCTGTAGTCTGATATCATAGTTGAGAACTCTCATTGTTACTGTGTACTTTATATGATATCATCTTTAATATTTTACATAGTCTCTGTAAGTTTGATTACTCTATCTGTAGTTTGATATCATAGTTGAGAACTCACTTTGTTACTGTGTATTTTATCTGATATTATCTTTAATACCTTACATTGTCTCTGTAAGTTTGATTACTCTATCTGTAGTCTGATATTAAAGTTGAGAACTTACATTGTTACTTTGTACTTTATCTTATATCATCTTTAATACCTTACATAGTCTCTTTAAGTATAATTACTCTATCTGTAGTCTGATATCATAGTTAAGAACTCACATTGTTACTGTGTACTTTACCTGATATCATCTTTAATACCTTACATAGTCTCTGTAAGTTTGATTACTCCATCTGTAATCTGATATCATAGTTGAGAACTCACATGGTCACTGTGTACTTTATCTGATAACATCTTTAATACCTTACATAGTCTCTGTAAATTTGATTACTCTATCTGTAGTCTGATATTATAGTTGAGAACTGACATTGTTACTGTGTACTTTATCTTATATCATCTTTAATACCTTACATAGTCTCTTAATTTTGATTACTCTATCTGTAGTCTGATATCATAGTTGGAACTCACATTGTTACTGTGTACTTTATCTGAAATCATCTTTAATACCTTACATAGTCTCTGTAAGTTTGATTACTCTATCTGTAGTCTGATATCATAGTTGAGAACTAACATTGTTATTGTGTACTTTATCTGATATCATCTTTAATACCTTACATAGTCTCTGTAAGTTTGATCACTCTATCTGTAGTCTGATATCATAGATGAGAACTCACATTGTTACTGTGTACTTTATTTTGTATCATCTTTAATACCTTACATAGTCTCTTTAATTATGATTACTCTATCTGTAGTCTGATATCATAGTTAAGAACTCAAATTGTTACTGTGTGCTTTATCAGATATCATCTTTAATACCTTACATAGTCTCTGTAAATTTGATTACTCTATCTGTAGTCTGATATTATAGTTGAGAACTCACGTTGCTACTGTGTACTTTATCTGATATCATCTTTAATACCTTACATAGTCTCTGTAAGTTTGATTACTCTATCTGTAGTCTGATATCATAGTTGAGAACTCACATTGTTATTGTGTACTTTATCTGATATCATCTTTAATACCTTACATAGTCTCTGTAAGTTTGATCACTCTATCTGTAGTCTGCTATCATAGATGAGAACTCACATTGTTACTGTGTACTTTATCTGATATCATCTTTAATACCTTATATAGTCTCTGTAAGTTTGATTACTCTATCTGTAGTCTGATATCATAGTTGAGAACTCACATTGTTACTGTGTACTTTATCTGATATCATCTTTAATACCTTACATGGTCTCTTTAAGTTTGATTACTCTATCTGTAGTCTGATATCATAGTTGGAACTCACAATGTTACTGTGTACTTTATTTTATATCATCTTTAATACCTTACATAGTCTCTTTAAGTATGATTACTCTATCTGTAGTCTGATATCATAGTTAAGAACTCATATTGTTACTGTGTACTTTATCTGATATCATCTTTAATACCTTACATAGTCTCTGTAAATTTGATTACTCTATCTGTAGTCTGATATCATAGTTGAGTACTCACGTTGTTACTGTGGACTTTATCTGATATCATCTTTATACCTTACATAGTCTCTGTAAGTTTGATTACTCTATCTCTAGTCTGATATCATAGATGAGAACTCACATTGTTATTGTGTACTTTATCTGATATCATCTTTAATACCTTACATAGTCTCTGTAAGTTTGATTACTCTATCTGTAGTCTGATATCATAGATGAGAACTCACATTGTTACTGTGTACTTTATCTGATATCATCTTTAATACCTTACATAGTCTCTGTAAGTTTGATTACTCTATCTGTAGTCTGATATCATAGTCGAGAACTCACATTGTTACTGTGTACTTTATCTGATATCATCTTTAATACACTACATATTCTCTGTAAGTTTGATCACTCTATCTGTAGTCTGATATCATAGTTAAGAACTCACATTGTTACTGTGTACTTTATCTGATATCATCTTTAATACCTTACATAGTCTCTATAAGTTTGATTACTCTATCTGTAGTCTGATATCATAGTTGAGAACTCACATTGTTACTGTGTACTTTATCTGATATCATCTTTAATATCTTACATAGTCTCTGTAAATTTGATTATTCTATCTGTAGTCTGATATCATAGTTGAGAACTCACATTGTTACTCTGTACTCTATCTGATGTCATCTTTAATATCTTACGTAGTCTCTGTAAGTTTGATTACTCTATCTGTAGTCTGTTATCATAATTAAGAACTCACATTGTTACTGTGTACTTTATCTGATATCATCTTTAATACCTTACATAGTCTCTGTAAGTCTGATTACTCTATCTGTAGTCTGATATCATAGTTGAGAACTCTCATTGTTACTGTGTACTTTATATGATATCATCTTTAATATTTTACATAGTCTCTGTAAGTTTGATTACTCTATCTGTAGTTTGATATCATAGTTGAGAACTCACTTTGTTACTGTGTATTTTATCTGATATTATCTTTAATACCTTACATTGTCTCTGTAAGTTTGATTACTCTATCTGTAGTCTGATATTAAAGTTGAGAACTGACATTGTTACTTTGTACTTTATCTTATATCATCTTTAATACCTTACATAGTCTCTTTAAGTATAATTACTCTATCTGTAGTCTGATATCATAGTTGAGAACTCACATTGTTACTGTGTACTTTATCTGATATCATCTTTAATACCTTACATAGTCTCTGTAAGTTTGATTACTCCATCTGTAATCTGATATCATAGTTGAAAACTCACATGGTCACTGTGTACTTTATCTGATAACATCTTTAATACCTTACATAGTCTCTGTAAGTTTGATTACTCTATCTGTAGTCTGATATTATAGTTGAGAACTGACATTGTTACTGTGTACTTTATCTTATATCATCTTTAATACCTTACATAGTCTCTTAATTTTGATTACTCTATCTGTAGTCTGATATCATAGTTGGAACTCACATTGTTACTGTGTACTTTATCTGAAATCATCTTTAATACCTTACATAGTCTCTGTAAGTTTGATTACTCTATCTGTAGTCTGATATCATAGTTGAGAACTAACATTGTTATTGTGTACTTTATCTGATATCATCTTTAATACCTAACATAGTCTCTGTAAGTTTGATCACTCTATCTGTAGTCTGATATCATAGATGAGAACTCACATTGTTACTGTGTACTTTATTTTGTATCATCTTTAATACCTTACATAGTCTCTTTAAGTATGATTACTCTATCTGTAGTCTGATATCATAGTTAAGAACTCACATTGTTACTGTGTGCTTTATCAGATATCATCTTTAATACCTTACATAGTCTCTGTAAATTTGATTACTCTATCTGTAGTCTGATATCATAGTTGAGAACTCACGTTGCTACTGCGTACTTTATCTGATATCATCTTTAATACCTTACATAGTCTCTGTAAGTTTGATTACTCTATCTGTAGTCTGATATCATAGTTGAGAACTCACATTGTTATTGTGTACTTTATCTGATATCATCTTTAATACCTTACATAGTCTCTGTAAGTTTGATCACTCTATCTGTAGTCTGATATAATAGATGAGAACTCACATTGTTACTGTGTACTTTATCAGATATCATCTTTAATACCTTAAATAGTCTCTGTAAGTTTGATTACTCTATCTGTAGTCTGATATCATAGTTGAGAACTCACATTGTTACTGTGTACTTTATCTGATATCATCTTTAATACATTACATATTCTCTGTAAGTTTGATCACTCTATCTGTAGTCTGATATCATAGTTAAGAACTCACATTGTTACTGTGTACTTTATCTGATATCATCTTTAATACCTTACATAGTCTCTGTAAGTTTGATTACTCTATCTGTAGTCTGATATCATAGTTGAGAACTCATATTGTTACTGTGTAATTTATCTGATGTCATCTTTAATACCTTATATAGTCTATGTAAGTTTGATTACTATATCTGTAGTCTGATATCATGGTTGAGAACTCACATTGTTACTGTGTACTTTATCTGATATCATCTTTAATACCTTACATAGTCTCTGTAAATTTGATTACTCTATCTGTAGTCTGATATCATAGTTGAGAACTCACATTGTTACTGTGTACTTTATCTGATGTCATCTTTAATACCTTACATAGTCTCTGTAAGTTTGATTACTCTATCTGTAGTCTGATATTATAGTTGAGAACTGGCAATGTTACTGTGTACTTTATCTGATATTATCTTTAATACCTTACATAGTCTCTGTAAGTTTGATTACTCTATCTGTAGTCTGATATCATAGATAAGAACTCACATTGTTACTGTGTACTTTATCTGATATCATCTTAATATCTTACATAGTCTCTGTAAGTTTGATTACTCTATCTGTAGTCTGATATCATAGTTGAGAACTCACATTGTTACTGTGTACTTTATCTGAAATCATCTTTAATATCTTACATTGTCTCTGTAAGTTTGATTACTCTATCTGTAGTCTGATATCATAGTTGAAAACTCACATTGTTACTGTGTACTTTATCTGATATCATCTTTAAGACCTTACATAGTCTCTGTAAATTTGATTACTCTATCTGTAGTCTGATATCATAGTTGTGAACTCACATTGTTACTGTGTACTTTATCTGATGTCATCTTTAATACCTTACATAGTCTCTGTAAGTTTGATTACTCTATCTGTAGTCTGATATCGTAGTTGAGAACTCACATTGTTACTGTGTACTTTATCTGATATTATCTTTAATACCTTACATAGTCTCTGTATGTTTGATTACTATATCTGTAGTCTGATATCATAGTTGAGAACTCACATTGTTACTGTGTACTTTATCTGATATCATCTTTAATACCTTACATAGTCTCTGTAAATTTGATTACTCTATCTGTAGTCTGATATCATAGTTGAGAACTCACATTGTTACTGTGTACTTTATCTGATGTCATCTTTAATACCTTACGTAGTCTCTGTAAGATTGATTACTCTATCTGTAGTCTGATATCATAGTTAAGAACTCACATTGTTACTTTGTACTTTATCTGATATCATCTTTAATACCTTACATAGTCTCTGTAAGTTTGATTAATGCATCTGTAATCTGATATCATAGTTGAGAACTCACATGGTCACTGTCTACTTTATCTGATAACATCTTTAATACCTTACATAGTCTCTGTAAGTTTGATTACTCTATCTGTAGTCTGATATTATAGTTGAGAACTGACTTTGTTACTGTGTACTTTATCTTATATCATCTTTAATACCTTACATAGTCTCTCTAAGTATGATTACTCTATCTGTAGTCTGATATCATAGTTAAGAACTCACATTGTTACTGTGTACTTTACCTGATATCATCTTTAATACCTTACATAGTCTCTGTAAATTTGATTACTCTATCTGTAGTCAGATATCATATTTGAGAACTCACATTGTTACTGTGTACTTTATCTGATAACATCTTTAATACCTTACATAGTCTCTGTAAGTTTGATTACTCTATCTGTAGTCTGATATTATAGTTGAGAACTGACATTGTTACTGTGTACTTTATCTTATATCATCTTTAATACCTTACATGGTCTCTTTAAGTTTGATTACTCTATCTGTAGTCTGATATCATAGTTGGAACTCACAATGTTACTGTGTACTTTATTTTATATCATCTTTAATACCTTACATAGTCTCTTTAAGTATGATTACTCTATCTGTAGTCTGATATCATAGTTAAGAACTCACATTGTTACTGTGTACTTTATCTGATATCATCTTTAATACCTTACATAGTCTCTGTAAATTTGATTACTCTATCTGTAGTCTGATATAATAGTTGAGTACTCACGTTGTTACTGTGGACTTTATCTGATATCATCTTTAATACCTTACATAGTCTCTGTAAGTTTGATTACTCTATCTCTAGTCTGATATCATAGTTGAGAACTCACATTGTTATTGTGTACTTTATCTGATATCATCTTTAATACCTTACATAGTCTCTGTAAGTTAGATTACTCTATCTGTAGTCTGATATCATAGATGAGAACTCACATTGTTACTGTGTACTTTATATGATATCATCTTTAATACCTTACATAGTCACTGTAAGTTTGATTACTCTATCTGTAGTCTGATATCATAGTCGAGAACTCACATTGTTACTGTGTACTTTATCTGATATCATCTTTAATACACTACATATTCTCTGTAAGTTTGATCACTCTATCTGTAGTCTGATATCATAGTTAAGAACTCACATTGTTACTGTGTACTTTATCTGATATCATCTTTAATACCTTACATAGTCTCTGTAAGTTTGATTACTCTATCTGTAGTCTGATATCATAGTTGAGAACTCACATTGTTACTCTGTACTTTATCTGATGTCATCTTTAATACCTTACGTAGTCTCTGTAAGTTTGATTACTCTATCTGTAGTCTGATATCATAATTAAGAACTCACATTGTTACTGTGTACTTTATCTGATATCATCTTTAATACCTTACATAGTCTCTGTAAGTCTGATTACTCTATCTGTAGTCTGATATCATAGTTGAGAACTCTCATTGTTACTGTGTACTTTATATGATATCATCTTTAATATTTTACATAGTCTCTGTAAGTTTGATTACTCTATCTGTAGTTTGATATCATAGTTGAGAACTCACTTTGTTACTGTGTATTTTATCTGATATTATCTTTAATACCTTACATTGTCTCTGTAAGGTTGATTACTCTATCTGTAGTCTGATATTAAAGTTGAGAACTTACATTGTTACTTTGTACTTTATCTTATATCATCTTTAATACCTTACATAGTCTCTTTAAGTATAATTACTCTATCTGTAGTCTGATATCATAGTTAAGAACTCACATTGTTACTGTGTACTTTACCTGATATCATCTTTAATACCTTACATAGTCTCTGTAAGTTTGATTACTCTATCTCTAGTCTGATATCATAGTTGAGAACTCACATTGTTATTGTGTACTTTATCTGATATCATCTTTAATACCTTACATAGTCTCTGTAAGTTTGATTACTCTATCTGTAGTCTGATATCATAGATGAGAACTCACATTGTTACTGTGTACTTTATCTGATATCATCTTTAATACCTTACATAGTCTCTGTAAGTTTGATTACTCTATCTGTAGTCTGATATCATAGTCGAGAACTCACATTGTTACTGTGTACTTTATCTGATATCATCTTTAATACCTTACATAGTCTCTGTAAGTTTGATTACTCTATCTGTAGTCTGATATCATAGTTGAGAACTCACATTGTTACTGTGTACTTTATCTGATATCATCTTTAATATCTTACATAGTCTCTGTAAATTTGATTATTCTATCTGTAGTCTGATATCATAGTTGAGAACTCACATTGTTACTCTGTACTTTATCTGATGTCATCTTTAATTACTTACGTAGTCTCTGTAAGTTTGATTACTCTATCTGTAGTCTGGTATCATAATTAAGAACTCACATTGTTACTGTGTACTTTATCTGATATCATCTTTAATACCTTACATAGTCTCTGTAAGTCTGATTACTCTATCTGTAGTCTGATATCATAGTTGAGAACTCTCATTGTTACTGTGTACTTTATATGATATCATATTTAATATTTTACATAGTCTCTGTAAGTTTGATTACTCTATCTGTAGTTTGATATCATAGTTCAGAACTCACTTTGTTACTGTGTATTTTATCTGATATTATCTTTAATACCTTACATTGTCTCTGTAAGTTTGATTACTCTATCTGTAGTCTGATATTAAAGTTGAGAACTGACATTGTTACTTTGTACTTTATCTTATATCATCTTTAATACCTTACATAGTCTCTTTAAGTATAATTACTCTATCTGTAGTCTGATATCATAGTTGAGAACTCACATTGTTACTGTGTACTTTATCTGATATCATCTTTAATACCTTACATAGTCTCTGTAAGTTTGATTACTCCATCTGTAATCTGATATCATAGTTGAGAACTCACATGGTCACTGTGTACTTTATCTGATAACATCTTTAATACCTTACATAGTCTCTGTAAGTTTGATTACTCTATCTGTAGTCTGATATTATAGTTGAGAACTGACATTGTTACTGTGTACTTTATCTTATATCATCTTTAATACCTTACATAGTCTCTTAATTTTGATTACTCTATCTGTAGTCTGATATCATAGTTGGAACTCACATTGTTACTGTGTACTTTATCTGAAATCATCTTTAATACCCTACATAGTCTCTGTAAGTTTGATTACTCTATCTGTAGTCTGATATCATAGTTGAGAACTAACATTGTTATTGTGTACTTTATCTGATATCATCTTTAATACCTTACATAGTCTCTGTAAGTTTGATCACTCTATCTGTAGTCTGATATCATAGATGAGAACTCACATTGTTACTGTGTACTTTATTTTGTATCATCTTTAATACCTTACATAGTCTCTTTAAGTATGATTACTCTATCTGTAGTCTGATATCATAGTTGAGAACTCACGTTGCTACTGTGTACTTTATCTGATATCATCTTTAATACCTTACATAGTCTCTGTAAGTTTGATTACTCTATCTGTAGTCTGATATCATAGTTGAGAACTCACATTGTTATTGTGTACTTTATCTGATATCATCTTTAATACCTTACATAGTCTCTGTAAGTTTGATCACTCTATCTGTAGTCTGATATCATAGTTGAGAACTCACATTGTTACTGTGTACTTTATCTGATATCATCTTTAATACATTACATATTCTCTGTAAGTTTGATCACTCTATCTGTAGTCTGATATCATAGTTAAGAACTCACATTGTTACTGTGTACTTTATCTGATATCATCTTTAATACCTTACATAGTCTCTGTAAGTTTGATTACTCTATCTGTAGTCTGATATCATAGTTGAGGACTCACATTGTTACTGTGTACTTTATCTGATATCATCTTTAATATCTTACATAGTCTCTGTAAATTTGATTACTCTATCTGTAGTCTGATATCATAGTTGAGAACTCACATTGTTACTGTGTACATTATCTGATGTCATCTTTAATACCATACGTAGTCTCTGTAAGTTTGATTACTCTATCTGTAGTCTGATATCATAATTAAGAACTCACATTGTTACTGTGTACTTTATCTGATATCATCTTTAATACACTACATATTCTCTGTAAGTTTGATCACTCTATCTGTAGTCTGATATCATAGTTAAGAACTCACATTGTTACTGTGTACTTTATCTGATATCATCTTTAATACCTTACATAGTCTCTGTAAGTTTGATTACTCTATCTGTAGTCTGATATCATAGTTGAGAACTCACATTGTTACTGTGTACTTTATCTGATATCATCTTTAATATCTTACATAGTCTCTGTAAATTTGATTATTCTATCTGTAGTCTGATATTATAGTTGAGAACTCACATTGTTACTCTGTACTTTATCTGATGTCATCTTTAATTACTTACGTAGTCTCTGTAAGTTTGATTACTCTATCTGTAGTCTGATATCATAATTAAGAACTCACATTGTTACTGTGTACTTTATCTGATATCATCTTTAATACCTTACATAGTCTCTGTAAGTCTGATTACTCTATCTGTAGTCTGATATCATAGTTGAGAACTCTCATTGTTACTGTGTACTTTATATGATATCATCTTTAATATTTTACATAGTCTCTGTAAGTTTGATTACTCTATCTGTAGTTTGATATCATAGTTGAGAACTCACTTTGTTACTGTGTATTTTATCTGATATTATCTTTAATACCTTACATTGTCTCTGTAAGTTTGATTACTCTATCTGTAGTCTGATATTAAAGTTGAGAACTGACATTGTTACTTTGTACTTTATCTTATATCATCTTTAATACCTTACATAGTCTCTTTAAGTATAATTACTCTATCTGTAGTCTGATATCATAGTTGAGAACTCACATTGTTACTGTGTACTTTATCTGATATCATCTTTAATACCTTACATAGTCTCTGTAAGTTTGATTACTCCATCTGTAATCTGATATCATAGTTGAGAACTCACATGGTCACTGTGTACTTTATCTGATAACATCTTTAATACCTTACATAGTCTCTGTAAGTTAGATTACTCTATCTGTAGTCTGATATTATAGTTGAGAACTGACATTGTTACTGTGTACTTTATCTTATATCATCTTTAATACCTTACATAGTCTCTTAATTTTGATTACTCTATCTGTAGTCTGATATCATAGTTGGAACTCACATTGTTACTGTGTACTTTATCTGAAATCATCTTTAATACCTTACATAGTCTCTGTAAGTTTGATTACTCTATCTGTAGTCTGATATCATAGTTGAGAACTAACATTGTTATTGTGTACTTTATCTGATATCATCTTTAATACCTTACATAGTCTCTGTAAGTTTGATCACTCTATCTGTAGTCTGATATCATAGATGAGAACTCACATTGTCACTGTGTACTTTATTTTGTATCATCTTTAATACCTTACATAGTCTCTTTAAGTATGATTACTCTATCTGTAGTCTGATATCATAGTTAAGAACTCACATTGTTACTGTGTGCTTTATCAGATATCATCTTTAATACCTTACATAGTCTCTGTAAATTTGATTACTCTATCTGTAGTCTGATGTCATAGTTGAGAACTCACGTTGCTACTGTGTACTTTATCTGATATCATCTTTAATACCTTACATAGTCTCTGTAAGTTTGATTACTCTATCTGTAGTCTGATATCATAGTTGAGAACTCACATTGTTATTGTGTACTTTATCTGATATCATCTTTAATAACTTACATAGTCTCTGTAAGTTTGATCACTCTATCTGTAGTCTGATATCATAGATGAGAACTCACATTGTTACTGTGTACTTTATCTGATATCATCTTTAATACCTTAAATAGTCTCTGTAAGTTTGATTACTCTATCTGTAGTCTGATATCATAGTTGAGAACTCACATTGTTACTGTGTACTTTATCTGATATCATCTTTAATACATTACATATTCTCTGTAGGTTTGATCACTCTATCTGTAGTCTGATATCATAGTTAAGAACTCACATTGTTACTGTGTACTTTATCTGATATCATCTTTAATACCTTACATAGTCTCTGTAAGTTTGATTACTCTATCTGTAGTCTGATATCATAGTTGAGGACTCACATTGTTACTGTGTACTTTATCTGATATCATCTTTAATATCTTACATAGTCTCTGTAAATTTGATTACTCTATCTGTAGTCTGATATCATAGTTGAGAACTCACATTGTTACTGTGTACATTATCTGATGTCATCTTTAATACCATACGTAGTCTCTGTAAGTTTGATTACTCTATCTGTAGTATGATATCATAATTAAGAACTCACATTGTTACTGTGTACTTTATCTGATATCATCTTTAATACCCTACATAGTCTCTGTAAGTTTGATTACTCTATCTGTAGTCTGATATCATAGTTGAGAACTCACATTGTTACTGTGTACTTTATCTGATGTCATCTTTAATACCTTACATAGTCTCTGTAAATTTCATTACTCTATCTGTAGTCTCATATCATAGTTGAGAATTAACATTGTTACTGTGTACTTTATCTGATGTCATCTTTAATACCTTACGTAGTTTCTGTAAGTTTGATAACTCTATCTGTAGTTTGATATAATAGTTAAGATCTCACATTGTTACTGAGTACTTTATCTGATATCATCTTCAATACCTTACATAGTCTCTGTAAATTTGATTACTCTATCTGTAGTCTGATATCATAGTTGAGAACTCACATTGTTACTGTGTAATTTTACTGATGTCATCTTTAATACCTTATATAGTCTCTGTAAGTTTGATTACTATATCTGTAGTCTGATATCATAGTTGAGTACTCACATTGTTACTGTGTACTCTATCTGATATCATCTTTAATACCTTACATAGTCTCTGTAAATATGATTACTCTATCTGTAGTCTGATATCATATTTGAGAACTCACATTGTTACTGTGTACTTTATCTGATGTTATCTTTAATACCTTACGTAGTCTTTGTAAGTTTGATTACTCTATCTGTAGTTTGATATGATAGTTAGGATCTAACATTGTTACTGAGTACTTTATCTGATATCATTTTTAATACCTTACATAGTCTCTTAATTTTGATTACTCTATCTGTAGTCTGATATCATAGTTGGAACTCACATTGTTACTGTGTACTTTATCTGAAATCATCTTTAATACCTTACATAGTCTCTGTAAGTTTGATTACTCTATCTGTAGTCTGATATCATAGTTGAGAACTAACATTGTTATTGTGTACTTTATCTGATATCATCTTTAATACCTTACATAGTCTCTGTAAGTTTGATCACTCTATCTGTAGTCTGATATCATAGATGAGAACTCACATTGTTATTGTGTACTTTATCTGATATCATCTTTAATACCTTACATAGTCTCTGTAAGTTTGATCACTCTATCTGTAGTCTGATATCATAGATGAGAACTCACATTGTTACTGTGTACTTTATCAGATATCATCTTTAATACCTTAAATAGTCTCTGTAAGTTTGATTACTCTATCTGTAGTCTGATATCATAGATGAGAACTCACATTGTTACTGTGTACTTTATTTTGTATCATCTTTAATACCTTACATAGTCTCTTTAAGTATGATTACTCTATCTGTAGTCTGATATCATAGTTAAGAACTCACATTGTTACTGTGTGCTTTATCAGATATCATATTTAATACCTTACATAGTCTCTGTAAATTTGATTACTCTATCTGTAGTCTGATATCATAGTTGAGAACTCACGTTGCTACTGCGTACTTTATCTGATATCATCTTTAATACCTTACATAGTCTCTGTAAGTTTGATTACTCTATCTGTAGTCTGATATCATAGTTGAGAACTCACATTGTTATTGTGTACTTTATCTGATATCATCTTTAATACCTTACATAGTCTCTGTAAGTTTGATCACTCTATCTGTAGTCTGATATCATAGATGAGAACTCACATTGTTACTGTGTACTTTATCAGATATCATCTTTAATACCTTAAATAGTCTCTGTAAGTTTGATTACTCTATCTGTAGTCTGATATCATAGTTGAGAACTCACATTGTTACTGTGTACTTTATCTGATATCATCTTTAATACATTACATATTCTCTGTAAGTTTGATCACTCTATCTGTAGTCTGATATCATAGTTAAGAACTCACATTGTTACTGTGTACTTTATCTGATATCATCTTTAATACCTTACATAGTCTCTGTAAGTTTGATTACTCTATCTGTAGTCTGATATCATAGTTGAGAACTCATATTGTTACTGTGTAATTTATCTGATGTCATCTTTAATACCTTATATAGTCTATGTAAGTTTGATTACTATATCTGTAGTCTGATATCATGGTTGAGAACTCACATTGTTACTGTGTACTTTATCTGATATCATCTTTAATACCTTACATAGTCTCTGTAAATTTGATTACTCTATCTGTAGTCTGATATCATAGTTGAGAACTCACATTGTTACTGTGTACTTTATCTGATGTCATCTTTAATACCTTACATAGTCTCTGTAAGTTTGATTACTCTATCTGTAGTCTGATATTATAGTTGAGAACTGGCAATGTTACTGTGTACTTTATCTGATATTATCTTTAATACCTTACATAGTCTCTGTAAGTTTGATTACTCTATCTGTAGTCTGATATCATAGATAAGAACTCACATTGTTACTGTGTACTTTATCTGATATCATCTTAATATCTTACATAGTCTCTGTAAGTTTGATTACTCTATCTGTAGTCTGATATCATAGTTGAGAACTCACATTGTTACTGTGTACTTTATCTGAAATCATCTTTAATATCTTACATTGTCTCTGTAAGTTTGATTACTCTATCTGTAGTCTGATATCATAGTTGAAAACTCACATTGTTACTGTGTACTTTATCTGATATCATCTTTAAGACCTTACATAGTCTCTGTAAATTTGATTACTCTATCTGTAGTCTGATATCATAGTTGTGAACTCACATTGTTACTGTGTACTTTATCTGATGTCATCTTTAATACCTTACATAGTCTCTGTAAGTTTGATTACTCTATCTGTAGTCTGATATCGTAGTTGAGAACTCACATTGTTACTGTGTAATTTATCTGATATTATCTTTAATACCTTACATAGTCTCTGTATGTTTGATTACTATATCTGTAGTCTGATATCATAGTTGAGAACTCACATTGTTACTGTGTACTTTATCTGATATCATCTTTAATACCTTACATAGTCTCTGTAAATTTGATTACTCTATCTGTAGTCTGATATCATAGTTGAGAACTCACATTGTTACTGTGTACTTTATCTGATGTCATCTTTAATACCTTACGTAGTCTCTGTAAGATTGATTACTCTATCTGTAGTCTGATATCATAGTTAAGAACTCACATTGTTACTTTGTACTTTATCTGATATCATCTTTAATACCTTACATAGTCTCTGTAAGTTTGATTAATGCATCTGTAATCTGATATCATAGTTGAGAACTCACATGGTCACTGTCTACTTTATCTGATAACATCTTTAATACCTTACATAGTCTCTGTAAGTTTGATTACTCTATCTGTAGTCTGATATTATAGTTGAGAACTGACTTTGTTACTGTGTACTTTATCTTATATCATCTTTAATACCTTACATAGTCTCTCTAAGTATGATTACTCTATCTGTAGTCTGATATCATAGTTAAGAACTCACATTGTTACTGTGTACTTTACCTGATATCATCTTTAATACCTTACATAGTCTCTGTAAATTTGATTACTCTATCTGTAGTCAGATATCATATTTGAGAACTCACATTGTTACTGTGTACTTTATCTGATAACATCTTTAATACCTTACATAGTCTCTGTAAGTTTGATTACTCTATCTGTAGTCTGATATTATAGTTGAGAACTGACATTGTTACTGTGTACTTTATCTTATATCATCTTTAATACCTTACATGGTCTCTTTAAGTTTGATTACTCTATCTGTAGTCTGATATCATAGTTGGAACTCACAATGTTACTGTGTACTTTATTTTATATCATCTTTAATACCTTACATAGTCTCTTTAAGTATGATTACTCTATCTGTAGTCTGATATCATAGTTAAGAACTCACATTGTTACTGTGTACTTTATCTGATATCATCTTTAATACCTTACATAGTCTCTGTAAATTTGATTACTCTATCTGTAGTCTGATATAATAGTTGAGTACTCACGTTGTTACTGTGGACTTTATCTGATATCATCTTTAATACCTTACATAGTCTCTGTAAGTTTGATTACTCTATCTCTAGTCTGATATCATAGTTGAGAACTCACATTGTTATTGTGTACTTTATCTGATATCATCTTTAATACCTTACATAGTCTCTGTAAGTTAGATTACTCTATCTGTAGTCTGATATCATAGATGAGAACTCACATTGTTACTGTGTACTTTATATGATATCATCTTTAATACCTTACATAGTCACTGTAAGTTTGATTACTCTATCTGTAGTCTGATATCATAGTCGAGAACTCACATTGTTACTGTGTACTTTATCTGATATCATCTTTAATACACTACATATTCTCTGTAAGTTTGATCACTCTATCTGTAGTCTGATATCATAGTTAAGAACTCACATTGTTACTGTGTACTTTATCTGATATCATCTTTAATACCTTACATAGTCTCTGTAAGTTTGATTACTCTATCTGTAGTCTGATATCATAGTTGAGAACTCACATTGTTACTCTGTACTTTATCTGATGTCATCTTTAATACCTTACGTAGTCTCTGTAAGTTTGATTACTCTATCTGTAGTCTGATATCATAATTAAGAACTCACATTGTTACTGTGTACTTTATCTGATATCATCTTTAATACCTTACATAGTCTCTGTAAGTCTGATTACTCTATCTGTAGTCTGATATCATAGTTGAGAACTCTCATTGTTACTGTGTACTTTATATGATATCATCTTTAATATTTTACATAGTCTCTGTAAGTTTGATTACTCTATCTGTAGTTTGATATCATAGTTGAGAACTCACTTTGTTACTGTGTATTTTATCTGATATTATCTTTAATACCTTACATTGTCTCTGTAAGGTTGATTACTCTATCTGTAGTCTGATATTAAAGTTGAGAACTTACATTGTTACTTTGTACTTTATCTTATATCATCTTTAATACCTTACATAGTCTCTTTAAGTATAATTACTCTATCTGTAGTCTGATATCATAGTTAAGAACTCACATTGTTACTGTGTACTTTACCTGATATCATCTTTAATACCTTACATAGTCTCTGTAAGTTTGATTACTCTATCTCTAGTCTGATATCATAGTTGAGAACTCACATTGTTATTGTGTACTTTATCTGATATCATCTTTAATACCTTACATAGTCTCTGTAAGTTTGATTACTCTATCTGTAGTCTGATATCATAGATGAGAACTCACATTGTTACTGTGTACTTTATCTGATATCATCTTTAATACCTTACATAGTCTCTGTAAGTTTGATTACTCTATCTGTAGTCTGATATCATAGTCGAGAACTCACATTGTTACTGTGTACTTTATCTGATATCATCTTTAATACCTTACATAGTCTCTGTAAGTTTGATTACTCTATCTGTAGTCTGATATCATAGTTGAGAACTCACATTGTTACTGTGTACTTTATCTGATATCATCTTTAATATCTTACATAGTCTCTGTAAATTTGATTATTCTATCTGTAGTCTGATATCATAGTTGAGAACTCACATTGTTACTCTGTACTTTATCTGATGTCATCTTTAATTACTTACGTAGTCTCTGTAAGT
This sequence comes from Prosapia bicincta, assembly GCA_036971475.1. Lineage (NCBI taxonomy): Eukaryota > Metazoa > Arthropoda > Insecta > Hemiptera > Cercopidae > Prosapia > Prosapia bicincta. The sequence continues at coordinate 53,318,129 of JBAIZL010000002.1, forward strand.
TTGATTACTCTATCTGTAGTCTGGTATCATAATTAAGAACTCACATTGTTACTGTGTACTTTATCTGATATCATCTTTAATACCTTACATAGTCTCTGTAAGTCTGATTACTCTATCTGTAGTCTGATATCATAGTTGAGATCTCTCATTGTTACTGTGTACTTTATATGATATCATATTTAATATTTTACATAGTCTCTGTAAGTTTGATTACTCTATCTGTAGTTTGATATCATAGTTCAGAACTCACTTTGTTACTGTGTATTTTATCTGATATTATCTTTAATACCTTACATTGTCTCTGTAAGTTTGATTACTCTATCTGTAGTCTGATATTAAAGTTGAGAACTGACATTGTTACTTTGTACTTTATCTTATATCATCTTTAATACCTTACATAGTCTCTTTAAGTATAATTACTCTATCTGTAGTCTGATATCATAGTTGAGAACTCACATTGTTACTGTGTACTTTATCTGATATCATCTTTAATACCTTACATAGTCTCTGTAAGTTTGATTACTCCATCTGTAATCTGATATCATAGTTGAGAACTCACATGGTCACTGTGTACTTTATCTGATAACATCTTTAATACCTTACATAGTCTCTGTAAGTTTGATTACTCTATCTGTAGTCTGATATTATAGTTGAGAACTGACATTGTTACTGTGTACTTTATCTTATATCATCTTTAATACCTTACATAGTCTCTTAATTTTGATTACTCTATCTGTAGTCTGATATCATAGTTGGAACTCACATTGTTACTGTGTACTTTATCTGAAATCATCTTTAATACCCTACATAGTCTCTGTAAGTTTGATTACTCTATCTGTAGTCTGATATCATAGTTGAGAACTAACATTGTTATTGTGTACTTTATCTGATATCATCTTTAATACCTTACATAGTCTCTGTAAGTTTGATCACTCTATCTGTAGTCTGATATCATAGATGAGAACTCACATTGTTACTGTGTACTTTATTTTGTATCATCTTTAATACCTTACATAGTCTCTTTAAGTATGATTACTCTATCTGTAGTCTGATATCATAGTTGAGAACTCACGTTGCTACTGTGTACTTTATCTGATATCATCTTTAATACCTTACATAGTCTCTGTAAGTTTGATTACTCTATCTGTAGTCTGATATCATAGTTGAGAACTCACATTGTTATTGTGTACTTTATCTGATATCATCTTTAATACCTTACATAGTCTCTGTAAGTTTGATCACTCTATCTGTAGTCTGATATCATAGTTGAGAACTCACATTGTTACTGTGTACTTTATCTGATATCATCTTTAATACATTACATATTCTCTGTAAGTTTGATCACTCTATCTGTAGTCTGATATCATAGTTAAGAACTCACATTGTTACTGTGTACTTTATCTGATATCATCTTTAATACCTTACATAGTCTCTGTAAGTTTGATTACTCTATCTGTAGTCTGATATCATAGTTGAGGACTCACATTGTTACTGTGTACTTTATCTGATATCATCTTTAATATCTTACATAGTCTCTGTAAATTTGATTACTCTATCTGTAGTCTGATATCATAGTTGAGAACTCACATTGTTACTGTGTACATTATCTGATGTCATCTTTAATACCATACGTAGTCTCTGTAAGTTTGATTACTCTATCTGTAGTCTGATGTCATAATTAAGAACTCACATTGTTACTGTGTACTTTATCTGATATCATCTTTAATACACTACATATTCTCTGTAAGTTTGATCACTCTATCTGTAGTCTGATATCATAGTTAAGAACTCACATTGTTACTGTGTACTTTATCTGATATCATCTTTAATACCTTACATAGTCTCTGTAAGTTTGATTACTCTATCTGTAGTCTGATATCATAGTTGAGAACTCACATTGTTACTGTGTACTTTATCTGATATCATCTTTAATATCTTACATAGTCTCTGTAAATTTGATTATTCTATCTGTAGTCTGATATCATAGTTGAGAACTCACATTGTTACTCTGTACTTTATCTGATGTCATCTTTAATTACTTACGTAGTCTCTGTAAGTTTGATTACTCTATCTGTAGTCTGATATCATAATTAAGAACTCACATTGTTACTGTGTACTTTATCTGATATCATCTTTAATACCTTACATAGTCTCTGTAAGTCTGATTACTCTATCTGTAGTCTGATATCATAGTTGAGAACTCTCATTGTTACTGTGTACTTTATATGATATCATCTTTAATATTTTACATAGTCTCTGTAAGTTTGATTACTCTATCTGTAGTTTGATATCATAGTTGAGAACTCACTTTGTTACTGTGTATTTTATCTGATATTATCTTTAATATCTTACATTGTCTCTGTAAGTTTGATTACTCTATCTGTAGTCTGATATTAAAGTTGAGAACTGACATTGTTACTTTGTACTTTATCTTATATCATCTTTAATACCTTACATAGTCTCTTTAAGTATAATTACTCTATCTGTAGTCTGATATCATAGTTGAGAACTCACATTGTTACTGGGTACTTTATCTGATATCATCTTTAATACCTTACATAGTCTCTGTAAGTTTGATTACTCCATCTGTAATCTGATATCATAGTTGAGAACTCACATGGTCACTGTGTACTTTATCTGATAACATCTTTAATACCTTACATAGTCTCTGTAAGTTAGATTACTCTATCTGTAGTCTGATATTATAGTTGAGAACTGACATTGTTACTGTGTACTTTATCTTATATCATCTTTAATACCTTACATAGTCTCTTAATTTTGATTACTCTATCTGTAGTCTGATATCATAGTTGGAACTCACATTGTTACTGTGTACTTTATCTGAAATCATCTTTAATACCTTACATAGTCTCTGTAAGTTTGATTACTCTATCTGTAGTCTGATATCATAGTTGAGAACTAACATTGTTATTGTGTACTTTATCTGATATCATCTTTAATACCTTACATAGTCTCTGTAAGTTTGATCACTCTATCTGTAGTCTGATATCATAGATGAGAACTCACATTGTCACTGTGTACTTTATTTTGTATCATCTTTAATACCTTACATAGTCTCTTTAAGTATGATTACTCTATCTGTAGTCTGATATCATAGTTAAGAACTCACATTGTTACTGTGTGCTTTATCAGATATCATCTTTAATACCTTACATAGTCTCTGTAAATTTGATTACTCTATCTGTAGTCTGATGTCATAGTTGAGAACTCACGTTGCTACTGTGTACTTTATCTGATATCATCTTTAATACCTTACATAGTCTCTGTAAGTTTGATTACTCTATCTGTAGTCTGATATCATAGTTGAGAACTCACATTGTTATTGTGTACTTTATCTGATATCATCTTTAATAACTTACATAGTCTCTGTAAGTTTGATCACTCTATCTGTAGTCTGATATCATAGATGAGAACTCACATTGTTACTGTGTACTTTATCTGATATCATCTTTAATACCTTAAATAGTCTCTGTAAGTTTGATTACTCTATCTGTAGTCTGATATCATAGTTGAGAACTCACATTGTTACTGTGTACTTTATCTGATATCATCTTTAATACATTACATATTCTCTGTAGGTTTGATCACTCTATCTGTAGTCTGATATCATAGTTAAGAACTCACATTGTTACTGTGTACTTTATCTGATATCATCTTTAATACCTTACATAGTCTCTGTAAGTTTGATTACTCTATCTGTAGTCTGATATCATAGTTGAGGACTCACATTGTTACTGTGTACTTTATCTGATATCATCTTTAATATCTTACATAGTCTCTGTAAATTTGATTACTCTATCTGTAGTCTGATATCATAGTTGAGAACTCACATTGTTACTGTGTACATTATCTGATGTCATCTTTAATACCATACGTAGTCTCTGTAAGTTTGATTACTCTATCTGTAGTCTGATATCATAATTAAGAACTCACATTGTTACTGTGTACTTTATCTGATATCATCTTTAATACCCTACATAGTCTCTGTAAGTTTGATTACTCTATCTGTAGTCTGATATCATAGTTGAGAACTCACATTGTTACTGTGTACTTTATCTGATGTCATCTTTAATACCTTACATAGTCTCTGTAAATTTCATTACTCTATCTGTAGTCTCATATCATAGTTGAGAATTAACATTGTTACTGTGTACTTTATCTGATGTCATCTTTAATACCTTACGTAGTTTCTGTAAGTTTGATAACTCTATCTGTAGTTTGATATAATAGTTAAGATCTCACATTGTTACTGAGTACTTTATCTGATATCATCTTCAATACCTTACATAGTCTCTGTAAATTTGATTACTCTATCTGTAGTCTGATATCATAGTTGAGAACTCACATTGTTACTGTGTAATTTTACTGATGTCATCTTTAATACCTTATATAGTCTCTGTAAGTTTGATTACTATATCTGTAGTCTGATATCATAGTTGAGTACTCACATTGTTACTGTGTACTCTATCTGATATCATCTTTAATACCTTACATAGTCTCTGTAAATATGATTACTCTATCTGTAGTCTGATATCATATTTGAGAACTCACATTGTTACTGTGTACTTTATCTGATGTTATCTTTAATACCTTACGTAGTCTTTGTAAGTTTGATTACTCTATCTGTAGTTTGATATGATAGTTAGGATCTAACATTGTTACTGAGTACTTTATCTGATATCATTTTTAATACCTTACATAGTCTCTTAATTTTGATTACTCTATCTGTAGTCTGATATCATAGTTGGAACTCACATTGTTACTGTGTACTTTATCTGAAATCATCTTTAATACCTTACATAGTCTCTGTAAGTTTGATTACTCTATCTGTAGTCTGATATCATAGTTGAGAACTAACATTGTTATTGTGTACTTTATCTGATATCATCTTTAATACCTTACATAGTCTCTGTAAGTTTGATCACTCTATCTGTAGTCTGATATCATAGATGAGAACTCACATTGTTACTGTGTACTTTATTTTGTATCATCTTTAATACCTTACATAGTCTCTGTAAATTTGATTACTCTATCTGTAGTCTGATATCATAGTTGAGAACTCACGTTGCTACTGTGTACTTTATCTGATATCATCTTTAATACCTTACATAGTCTCTTTAAGTATGATTACTCTATCTGTAGTCTGATATCATAGTTAAGAACTCACATTGTTACTGTGTGCTTTATCAGATATCATCTTTAATACCTTACATAGTCTCTGTAAATTTGATTACTCTATCTGTAGTCTGATGTCATAGTTGAGAACTCACGTTGCTACTGTGTACTTTATCTGATATCATCTTTAATACCTTACATAGTCTCTGTAAGTTTGATTACTCTATCTGTAGTCTGATATCATAGTTGAGAACTCACATTGTTATTGTGTACTTTATCTGATATCATCTTTAATAACTTACATAGTCTCTGTAAGTTTGATCACTCTATCTGTAGTCTGATATCATAGATGAGAACTCACATTGTTACTGTGTACTTTATCTGATATCATCTTTAATACCTTAAATAGTCTCTGTAAGTTTGATTACTCTATCTGTAGTCTGATATCATAGTTGAGAACTCACATTGTTACTGTGTACTTTATCTGATATCATCTTTAATACATTACATATTCTCTGTAGGTTTGATCACTCTATCTGTAGTCTGATATCATAGTTAAGAACTCACATTGTTACTGTGTACTTTATCTGATATCATCTTTAATACCTTACATAGTCTCTGTAAGTTTGATTACTCTATCTGTAGTCTGATATCATAGTTGAGGACTCACATTGTTACTGTGTACTTTATCTGATATCATCTTTAATATCTTACATAGTCTCTGTAAATTTGATTACTCTATCTGTAGTCTGATATCATAGTTGAGAACTCACATTGTTACTGTGTACATTATCTGATGTCATCTTTAATACCATACGTAGTCTCTGTAAGTTTGATTACTCTATCTGTAGTCTGATATCATAATTAAGAACTCACATTGTTACTGTGTACTTTATCTGATATCATCTTTAATACCCTACATAGTCTCTGTAAGTTTGATTACTCTATCTGTAGTCTGATATCATAGTTGAGAACTCACATTGTTACTGTGTACTTTATCTGATGTCATCTTTAATACCTTACATAGTCTCTGTAAATTTCATTACTCTATCTGTAGTCTCATATCATAGTTGAGAATTAACATTGTTACTGTGTACTTTATCTGATGTCATCTTTAATACCTTACGTAGTTTCTGTAAGTTTGATAACTCTATCTGTAGTTTGATATAATAGTTAAGATCTCACATTGTTACTGAGTACTTTATCTGATATCATCTTCAATACCTTACATAGTCTCTGTAAATTTGATTACTCTATCTGTAGTCTGATATCATAGTTGAGAACTCACATTGTTACTGTGTAATTTTACTGATGTCATCTTTAATACCTTATATAGTCTCTGTAAGTTTGATTACTATATCTGTAGTCTGATATCATAGTTGAGTACTCACATTGTTACTGTGTACTCTATCTGATATCATCTTTAATACCTTACATAGTCTCTGTAAATATGATTACTCTATCTGTAGTCTGATATCATATTTGAGAACTCACATTGTTACTGTGTACTTTATCTGATGTTATCTTTAATACCTTACGTAGTCTTTGTAAGTTTGATTACTCTATCTGTAGTTTGATATGATAGTTAGGATCTAACATTGTTACTGAGTACTTTATCTGAAATCATCTTTAATACCTTACATAGTCTCTGTAAGTTTGATTACTCTATCTGTAGTCTGATATCATAGTTGAGAACTAACATTGTTACTGTGTACTTTATTTTGTATCATCTTTAATACCTTACATAGTCTCTGTAAATTTGATTACTCTATCTGTAGTCTGATATCATAGTTGAGAACTCACGTTGCTACTGTGTACTTTATCTGATATCATCTTTAATACCTTACATAGTCTCTGTAAGTTTGATTACTCTATCTGTAGTCTGATATCATAGTTGAGAACTCACATTGTTATTGTGTACTTTATCTGATATCATCTTTAATACCTTACATAGTCTCTGTAAGTTTGATCACTCTATCTGTAGTCTGATATCATAGATGAGAACTCACATTGTTACTGTGTACTTTATCTGATATCATCTATAGTACCTTAAATAGTCTCTGTAAGTTTGATTACTCTATCTGTAGTCTGATATCATAGTTGAGTACTCACGTTGTTACTGTGGACTTTATCTGATATCATCTTTAATACCTTACATAGTCTCTGTAAGTTTGATTACTCTATCTCTAGTCTGATATCATAGTTGAGAACTCACATTGTTACTGTGTACTTTATCTGATATCATCTTTAATACCTTACATAGTCTCTGTAAGTTTGATTACTCTATCTGTAGTCTGATATCATAGTCGAGAACTCACATTGTTACTGTGTACTTTATCTGATATCATCTTTAATACACTACATAGTCTCTGTAAGTCTGATTACTCTATCTGTAGTCTGATATCATAGTTGAGAACTCTCATTGTTACTGTGTACTTTATATGATATCATCTTTAATATTTTACATAGTCTCTGTAAGTTTGATTACTCTATCTGTAGTTTGATATCATAGTTGAGAACTCACTTTGTTACTGTGTATTTTATCTGATATTATCTTTAATACCTTACATTGTCTCTGTAAGTTTGATTACTCTATCTGTAGTCTGATATTAAAGTTGAGAACTGACATTGTTACTTTGTACTTTATCTTATATCATCTTTAATACCTTACATAGTCTCTTTAAGTTTAATTACTCTATCTGTAGTCTGATATCATAGTTAAGAACTCACATTGTTACTGTGTACTTTACCTGATATCATCTTTAATACCTTACATAGTCTCTGTAAATTTGATTACTCTATCTGTAGTCTGATATCATAGTTGAGAACTCACATTGTTACTGTGTACTTTATCTGATATCATCTTTAATACCTTACATAGTCTCTGTAAGTTTGATTACTCCATCTGTAATCTGATATCATAGTTGAGAACTCACATGGTCACTGTGTACTTTATCTGATAACATCTTTGATACCTTACATAGTCTCTGTAAGTTTGATTACTCTATCTGTAGTCTGATATTATAGTTGAGAACTGACATTGTTACTGTGTACTTTATCTTATATCATCTTTAATACCTTACATAGTCTCTTAATTTTGATTACTCTATCTGTAGTCTGATATCATAGTTGGAACTCACATTGTTACTGTGTACTTTATTTTGTATCATCTTTAATACCTTACATAGTCTCTTTAAGTATGATTACTCTATCTGTAGTCTGATATCATAGTTAAGAACTCACATTGTTACTGTGTGCTTTATCAGATATCATCTTTAATACCTTACATAGTCTCTGTAAATTTGATTACTCTATCTGTAGTCTGATATCATAGTTGAGAACTCACGTTGCTACTGTGTACTTTATCTGATATCATCTTTAATACCTTACATAGTCTCTGTAAGTTTGATTACTCTATCTGTAGTCTGATATCATAGATGAGAACTCACATTGTTACTGTGTACTTTATCTGATATCATCTTTAATACCTTACATAGTCTCTGTAATTTTGATTACTCTATCTGTAGTCTGATATCATAGTCGAGAACTCACATTGTTACTGTGTACTTTATCTGATATCATCTTTAATACACTACATATTCTCTGTAAGTTTGATCACTCTATCTGTAGTCTGATATCATAGTTAAGAACTCACATTGTTACTGTGTACTTTATCTGATATCATCTTTAATACCTTACATAGTCTCTGTAAGTTTGATTACTCTATCTGTAGTCTGATATCATAGTTGAGAACTCACATTGTTACTGTGTACTTTATCTGATATCATCTTTAATATCTTACATAGTCTCTGTAAATTTGATTATTCTATCTGTAGTCTGATATCATAGTTGAGAACTCACATTGTTACTCTGTACTTTATCTGATGTCATCTTTAATACCTTACGTAGTCTCTGTAAGTTTGATTACTCTATCTGTAGTCTGATATCATAATTAAGAACTCACATTGTTACTGTGTACTTTATCTGATATCATCTTTAATACCTTACATAGTCTCTGTAAGTCTGATTACTCTATCTGTAGTCTGATATCATAGTTGAGAACTCTCATTGTTACTGTGTACTTTATATGATATCATCTTTAATATTTTACATAGTCTCTGTAAGTTTGATTACTCTATCTGTAGTTTGATATCATAGTTGAGAACTCACTTTGTTACTGTGTATTTTATCTGATATTATCTTTAATACCTTACATTGTCTCTGTAAGTTTGATTACTCTATCTGTAGTCTGATATTAAAGTTGAGAACTGACATTGTTACTTTGTACTTTATCTTATATCATCTTTAATACCTTACATAGTCTCTTTAAGTATAATTACTCTATCTGTAGTCTGATATCATAGTTAAGAACTCACATTGTTACTGTGTACTTTACCTGATATCATCTTTAATACCTTACATAGTCTCTGTAAATTTGATTACTCTATCTGTAGTCTGATATCATAGTTGAGAACTCACATTGTTACTGTGTACTTTATCTGATATCATCTTTAATACCTTACATAGTCTCTGTAAGTTTGATTACTCCATCTGTAATCTGATATCATAGTTGAGAACTCACATGGTCACTGTGTACTTTATCTGATAACATCTTTGATACCTTACATAGTCTCTGTAAGTTTGATTACTCTATCTGTAGTCTGATATTATAGTTGAGAACTGACATTGTTACTGTGTACTTTATCTTATATCATCTTTAATACCTTACATAGTCTCTTAATTTTGATTACTCTATCTGTAGTCTGATATCATAGTTGGAACTCACATTGTTACTGTGTACTTTATTTTGTATCATCTTTAATACCTTACATAGTCTCTTTAAGTATGATTACTCTATCTGTAGTCTGATATCATAGTTAAGAACTCACATTGTTACTGTGTGCTTTATCAGATATCATCTTTAATACCTTACATAGTCTCTGTAAATTTGATTACTCTATCTGTAGTCTGATATCATAGTTGAGAACTCACGTTGCTACTGTGTACTTTATCTGATATCATCTTTAATACCTTACATAGTCTCTGTAAGTTTGATTACTCTATCTGTAGTCTGATATCATAGTTGAGAACTCACATTGTTATTGTGTACTTTATCTGATATCATCTTTAATACCTTACATAGTCTCTGTAAGTTTGATCACTCTATCTGTAGTCTGATATCATAGATGAGAACTCACATTGTTACTGTGTACTTTATCTGATATCATCTTTAATACCTTAAATAGTCTCTGTAAGTTTGATTACTATATCTGTAGTCTGATATCATAGTTGAGAACTCACATTGTTACTGAGTACTTTATCTGATATCATCTTTAATACATTACATATTCTCTGTAAGTTTGATCACTCTATCTGTAGTCTGATATCATATTTAAGAACTCACATTGTTACTGTGTACTTTATCTGATATCATCTTTAATACCTTACATAGTCTCTGTAAGTTTGATTACTCTATCTGTAGTCTGATATCATAGTTGAGGACTCACATTGTTACTGTGTACTTTATCTGATATCATCTTTAATATCTTACATAGTCTCTGTAAATTTGATTACTCTATCTGTAGTCTGATATCATAGTTGAGAACTCACATTGTTACTGTGTACATTATCTGATGTCATCTTTAATACCATACGTAGTCTCTGTAAGTTTGATTACTCTATCTGTAGTCTGATATCATAATTAAGAACTCACATTGTTACTGTGTACTTTATCTGATATCATCTTTAATACCCTACATAGTCTCTGTAAGTTTGATTACTCTATCTGTATTCTGATATCATAGTTGAGAACTCACATTGTTACTGTGTACTTTATCTGATGTCATCTTTAATACCTTACATAGTCTCTGTAAATTTCATTACTCTATCTGTAGTCTCATATCATAGTTGAGAATTAACATTGTTACTGTGTACTTTATCTGATGTCATCTTTAATACCTTACGTAGTTTCTGTAAGTTTGATAACTCTATCTGTAGTTTGATATAATAGTTAAGATCTCACATTGTTACTGAGTACTTTATCTGATATCATCTTCAATACCTTACATAGTCTCTGTAAATTTGATTACTCTATCTGTAGTCTGATATCATAGTTGAGAACTCACATTGTTACTGTGTAATTTTACTGATGTCATCTTTAATACCTTATATAGTCTCTGTAAGTTTGATTACTATATCTGTAGTCTGATATCATAGTTGAGTACTCACATTGTTACTGTGTACTCTATCTGATATCATCTTTAATACCTTACATAGTCTCTGTAAATTTGATTACTCTATCTGTAGTCTGATATCATATTTGAGAACTCACATTGTTACTGTGTACTTTATCTGATGTTATCTTTAATACCTTACGTAGTCTTTGTAAGTTTGATTACTCTATCTGTAGTTTGATATGATAGTTAAGATCTAACATTGTTACTGAGTACTTTATCTGATATCATCTTTAATACCTTACATAGTCTCTGTAAATTTGATTACTCTATCTGTAGTCTGACATCATAGTTGAGAACTCACATTGTTACTGTGTACTTTATCTGATGTCATCTTTAATACCTTACATAGTCTCTGTAAGTTTGATTACTCTATCTGTAGTCTGATAATATAGTTAAGAACTGGCATTGTTACTGTGTACTTTATCTGATAACATCTTTAATACCTTACATAGTCTCTGTAAGTTTGATTACTCTATCTGTAGTCTGATATCATAGTTAAGAACTCACATTGTTACTGTGTACTTTATCTGATATCATCTTAATATCTTATATAGGCTCTGTAAGTTTGATTACTCTATCTGTAGTCTGATATCATAGTTGAGGACTCACATTGTACTGTGTACTTTATCTGATATCATCTTTTATACCTTACATTGTCTCTGTAAGTTTGATTACTCTATCTCTAGTCTGATATCATAGTTGAGAACTCACATTGTTACAGAGTACTTTATCTGATGTCATCTTTAATACCTTACATAGTCTCTGTAAATTTGATTACTCTATCTGTAGTCTGATATCATAGTTAAAAACACACATTGTCACTGTGTACTTTATTTGATATCATCTTTAATACCTTACATAGTCTATGTAAATTTGATTACTCTATCTGTAGATTGATATCATAGTTAAGAACTCACATTGTCACTGTGTACGTCATCTGAAATCATCTTTAATACCTTACATAGTCTCTGTAAATTTGATTACTCTATCTGTAGTCTGATATCATAGTTAAGAACTCACATTGTTACTGTGTACTTTATCTGATAACATCTTTAATACCTTACATAGTCTCTGTAAGTTTGATTACTCTATCTGTAGATTGATATCATAGTTAAAAACTCACATTGTCACTGTGTACTTCATCTGAAATCATCTTTAATACCTTACATAGTGTCTGTAAGTTTGATTACTCTATCTGTAGTCTGATATCATAGATGAGAACTCACATTGTTACTGTGTACTTTATCTGATATCATCTTTAATACCTTACATAGTCTGTAAGTTTGATTACTCTATCTGTAGTCTGATATCATAGTTGAGAACTCACATGGTCACTGTGTACTTTATCTGATATCATCTTTAATACCTTACATAGTCTCTGTAAGTTTGATTACTCTATCTGTAGTCTGATATCATAGTTAAGAACTTACATTGATACTGTGTACTTTATCTGATATCATCTTAATTACCTTACATAGTCTCTGTAAGTTTGATTACTCTATCTGTAGTCTGATATCATAGTTAAGAACTCACATTGTTACTGTGTACTTTATCTGATATCATGTTTAATACCTTACATAGTCTCTGTAAATTTGATTACTCTATCTGTAGTCTGATATCATAGTTGAGAACTCACATTGTTACTGTGTACTTTATCTGATATCATCTTTAATACCTTACATAGTCTCTGTAAGTTTGATTACTCTATCTGTAGTCTGATATCATAGTTAAGAACTCACATTGTTACTGTGTACTTTATCTGATGTCATCTTTAATACCTTACATAGTCTCTGTAAATTCGATTACTCTATCTGTAGTCTGATATCATAGTCGAGAACTCACATTGTTACTGTGTTCTTTATCTGATATCATCTTTAATACATTACATATTCACTGTAAGTTTGATCACTCTATCTGTAGTCAGATATAATAGTTAAGAATTCACATTGTTACTGTGTACTTTATCTGATATCATCTTTAATACCTTACATAGTCTCTGTAAGTTTGATTACTCAATCTGTAGTCTGATATCATAGTTAAGAACTCACATTGTTACTGTGTACTTTATCTGATATCATCTTAATATCTTACATAGTCTCTGTAAGTTTGATTACTCTATCTGTAGTCTGATATCATAGTTGAGAACTCACATTGTTACTGTGTACTTTATGTGATATCATCTTTAATATCTTACATTGTCTCTGTAAGTTTGATTACTCTATCTGCAGTCTGTTATCATAGTTGAAAACTGACATTGTTACTGTGTACTTTATCTGATATCATCTTTAAGACCTTACATAGTCTCTGTAAATTTGATTACTCTATCTGTAGTCTGATATCATAGTTGAGAACTCACATTGTTACTGTGTACTTTATCTGATGTCATCTTTAATACCTTACGTAGTCTCTGTAAGTTTGATTACTCTATCTGTAGTCTGATATCATAATTAAGAACTCACATTGTTACTGTGTACTTTATCTGATGTTATCTTTAATACCTTACGTAGTCTTTGTAAGTTTGATTACTCTATCTGTAGTTTGATATGATAGTTAAGATCTAACATTGTTACTGAGTACTTTATCTGATATCATCTTTAATACCTTACATAGTCTCTGTAAATTTGATTACTCTATCTGTAGTCTGACATCATAGTTGAGAACTCACATTGTTACTGTGTACTTTATCTGATGTCATCTTTAATACCTTACATAGTCTCTGTAAGTTTGATTACTCTATCTGTAGTCTGATAATATAGTTAAGAACTGGCATTGTTACTGTGTACTTTATCTGATAACATCTTTAATACCTTACATAGTCTCTGTAAGTTTGATTACTCTATCTGTAGTCTGATATCATAGTTAAGAACTCACATTGTTACTGTGTACTTTATCTGATATCATCTTAATATCTTATATAGGCTCTGTAAGTTTGATTACTCTATCTGTAGTCTGATATCATAGTTGAGGACTCACATTGTACTGTGTACTTTATCTGATATCATCTTTTATACCTTACATTGTCTCTGTAAATTTGATTACTCTATCTGTAGTCTGATATCATATTTGAGAACTCACATTGTTACTGTGTACTTTATCTGATGTTATCTTTAATACCTTACGTAGTCTTTGTAAGTTTGATTACTCTATCTGTAGTTTGATATGATAGTTAAGATCTAACATTGTTACTGAGTACTTTATCTGATATCATCTTTAATACCTTACATAGTCTCTGTAAATTTGATTACTCTATCTGTAGTCTGACATCATAGTTGAGAACTCACATTGTTACTGTGTACTTTATCTGATGTCATCTTTAATACCTTACATAGTCTCTGTAAGTTTGATTACTCTATCTGTAGTCTGATAATATAGTTAAGAACTGGCATTGTTACTGTGTACTTTATCTGATAACATCTTTAATACCTTACATAGTCTCTGTAAGTTTGATTACTCTATCTGTAGTCTGATATCATAGTTAAGAACTCACATTGTTACTGTGTACTTTATCTGATATCATCTTAATATCTTATATAGGCTCTGTAAGTTTGATTACTCTATCTGTAGTCTGATATCATAGTTGAGGACTCACATTGTACTGTGTACTTTATCTGATATCATCTTTTATACCTTACATTGTCTCTGTAAGTTTGATTACTCTATCTCTAGTCTGATATCATAGTTGAGATCTCACATTGTTACAGAGTACTTTATCTGATGTCATCTTTAATACCTTACATAGTCTCTGTAAATTTGATTACTCTATCTGTAGTCTGATATCATAGTTAAAAACACACATTGTCACTGTGTACTTTATTTGATATCATCTTTAATACCTTACATAGTCTATGTAAATTTGATTACTCTATCTGTAGATTGATATCATAGTTAAGAACTCACATTGTCACTGTGTACGTCATCTGAAATCATCTTTAATACCTTACATAGTCTCTGTAAATTTGATTACTCTATCTGTAGTCTGATATCATAGTTAAGAACTCACATTGTTACTGTGTACTTTATCTGATAACATCTTTAATACCTTACATAGTCTCTGTAAGTTTGATTACTCTATCTGTAGATTGATATCATAGTTAAAAACTCACATTGTCACTGTGTACTTCATCTGAAATCATCTTTAATACCTTAAATAGTCTCTGTAAGTTTGATTACTCTATCTGTAGTCTGATATCATAGATGAGAACTCACATTGTTACTGTGTACTTTATCTGATATCATCTTTAATACCTTACATAGTCTGTAAGTTTGATTACTCTATCTGTAGTCTGATATCATAGTTGAGAACTCACATGGTCACTGTGTACTTTATCTGATATCATCTTTAATACCTTACATAGTCTCTGTAAGTTTGATTACTCTATCTGTAGTCTGATATCATAGTTAAGAACTTACATTGATACTGTGTACTTTATCTGATATCATCTTAATTACCTTACATAGTCTCTGTAAGTTTGATTACTCTATCTGTAGTCTGATATCATAGTTAAGAACTCACATTGTTACTGTGTACTTTATCTGATATCATGTTTAATACCTTACATAGTCTCTGTAAATTTGATTACTCTATCTGTAGTCTGATATCATAGTT
The DNA here is from genome assembly GCA_036971475.1 of Prosapia bicincta. Lineage (NCBI taxonomy): Eukaryota > Metazoa > Arthropoda > Insecta > Hemiptera > Cercopidae > Prosapia > Prosapia bicincta. Next base: position 53,334,107 of record JBAIZL010000002.1, read on the forward strand.
GAGAACTCACATTGTTACTGTGTACTTTATCTGATATCATCTTTAATACCTTACATAGTCTCTGTAAGTTTGATTACTCTATCTGTAGTCTGATATCATAGTTAAGAACTCACATTGTTACTGTGTACTTTATCTGATGTCATCTTTAATACCTTACATAGTCTCTGTAAATTTGATTACTCTATCTGTAGTCTGATATCATAGTCGAGAACTCACATTGTTACTGTGTTCTTTATCTGATATCATCTTTAATACATTACATATTCACTGTAAGTTTGATCACTCTATCTGTAGTCAGATATAATAGTTAAGAATTCACATTGTTACTGTGTACTTTATCTGATATCATCTTTAATACCTTACATAGTCTCTGTAAGTTTGATTACTCAATCTGTAGTCTGATATCATAGTTAAGAACTCACATTGTTACTGTGTACTTTATCTGATATCATCTTAATATCTTACATAGTCTCTGTAAGTTTGATTACTCTATCTGTAGTCTGATATCATAGTTGAGAACTCACATTGTTACTGTGTACTTTATGTGATATCATCTTTAATGTCTTACATTGTCTCTGTAAGTTTGATTACTCTATCTGCAGTCTGTTATCATAGTTGAAAACTGACATTGTTACTGTGTACTTTATCTGATATCATCTTTAAGACCTTACATAGTCTCTGTAAATTTGATTACTCTATCTGTAGTCTGATATCATAGTTGAGAACTCACATTGTTACTGTGTACTTTATCTGATGTCATCTTTAATACCTTACGTAGTCTCTGTAAGTTTGATTACTCTATCTGTAGTCTGATATCATAGTTGAGAACTCACATTGTTACTGTGTACTTTATCTGATATTATCTTTAATACCTTACATAGTCTCTGTATGTTTGATTACTATATCTGTAGTCTGATATCATAGTTGAGAACTCTCATTGTTACTGTGTACTTTATCTGATATCATCTTTAATACCTTACATAGTCTCTGTAAATTTGATTACTCTATCTGTAGTCTGATATCATAGTTGAGAACTCACATTCTTACTGTGTACTTTATCTGATGTCATCTTTATTACCTTACGTAGTCTCTGTAAGTTTGATTACTCTATCTGTAGTCTGATATCATAGTTAAGAACTCACATCGTTACTTTGTACTTTATCTGATATCATCTTTAATACCTTACATAGTCTCTGTAAGTTTGATTACTGCATCTGTAATCTGATATCATAGTTGAGAACTCACATGGTCACTGTGTACTTTATCTGATAACATCTTTAATACCTTACATAGTCTCTGTAAGTTTGATTACTCTATCTGTAGTCTGATATTATAGTTGAGAACTGACTTTGTTACTGTGTACTTTATCTTATATCATCTTTAATACCTTACATAGTCTCTTTAGTATGATTACTCTATCTGTAGTCTGATATCATAGTTAAGAACTTACATTGTTACTGTGTACTTTACCTGATATCATCTTTAATACCTTACATAGTCTCTGTAAATTTGATTACTCTATCTGTAGTCTGATATCATATTTGAGAACTCACATTGTTACTGTGTACTTTATCTGATAACATCTTTAATACCTTACATAGTCTCTGTAAGTTTGATTACTCTATCTGTAGTCTGATATTATAGTTGAGAACTGACATTGTTACTGTGTACTTTATCTTATATCATCTTTAATACCTTACATGGTCTCTTTAAGTTTGATTACTCTATCTGTAGTCTGATATCATAGTTGGAACTCACAATGTTACTGTGTACTTTATTTTATATCATCTTTAATACCTTACATAGTCTCTTTAAGTATGATTACTCTATCTGTAGTCTGATATCATAGTTAAGAACTAACATTGTTACTGTGTACTTTATCTGATATCATCTTTAATACCTTACATAGTCTCTGTAAATTTGATTACTCTATCTGTAGTCTGATATCATAGTTGAGAACTCACGTTGTTACTGTGCACTTTATCTGATATCATCTTTAATACCTTACATAGTCTCTGTAAGTTTGATTACTCTATCTCTAGTCAGATATCATAGTTGAGAACTCACATTGTTATTGTGTACTTTATCTGATATCTTCTTTAATACCTTACATAGTCTCTGTAAGTTTGATTACTCTATCTGTAGTCTGATATCATAGATGAGAACTCACATTGTTACTGTGTACTTTATCTGATATCATCTTTAATACCTTACATAGTCTCTGTAAGTTTGATTACTCTATCTGTAGTCTGATATCATAGTCGAGAACTCACATTGTTACTATGTACTTTATCTGATATCATCTTTAATACACTACATATTATCTGTAAGTTTGATCACTCTATCTGTAGTCTGATATCATAGTTAAGAACTCACATTGTTACTGTGTACTTTATCTGATATCATCTTTAATACCTTACATAGTCTCTGTAAGTTTGATTACTCTATCTGTAGTCTGATATCATAGTTGAGAAGTCACATTGTTACTGTGTACTTTATCTGATATCATCTTTAATATCTTACATAGTCTCTGTAAATTTGATTATTCTATCTGTAGTCTGATATCATAGTTGAGAACTCACATTGTTACTGTGTACTTTATCTGATGTCATCTTTAATACCTTACGTAGTCTCTGTAAGTTTGATTACTCTATCTGTAGTCTGATATCATAATTAAGAACTCACATTGTTACTGTGTACTTTATCTGATATCATCTTTAATACCTGACATAGAGTCTGTAAGTCTGATTACTCTATCTGTAGTCTGATATCATAGTTGAGAACTCTCATTGTTACTGTGTACTTTATATGATATCATCTTTAATATCTTACATAGTCTCTGTAAGTTTGATTACTCTATCTGTAGTTTGATATCATAGTTGAGAAATCACTTTGTTACAGTGTATTTTATCTGATATTATCTTTAATACCTTACATTGTCTCTGTAAGTTTAATTACTCTATCTGTAGTCTGATATTAAGGTTGAGAACTGACATTGTTACTGTGTACTTTATCTTATATCATCTTTAATACCTTACATAGTCTCTTTAAGTATAATTACTCTATCTGTAGTCTGATATCATAGTTAAGGACTCACATTGTTACTGTGTACTTTACCTGATATCATCTTTAATACCTTACATAGTCTCTGTAAATTTGATTACTCTATCTGTAGTCTGATATCATAGTTGAGAACTCACATTGTTACAGAGTACTTTATCTGATGTCATCTTTAATACCTTACATAGTCTCTGTAAATTTGATTACTCTATCTGTAGTCTGATATCATAGTTGAGAACTCACATTGTTACTGTGTGTTTTATCTCATGTCATCTTTAATACCTTACATAGTCTCTGTAAGTTTGATTACTCTATCTGTAGTCTGATATCATTATTAAGAACTCACATTGTTACTGTGTACTTTATCTTATATCATCTTTAATACCCTACATAGTCTCTGTAAGTCTGATTACTCTATCTGTAGTCTGATATCATAGTTGAGAACTCACATTGTTACTGTGTACTTTATCTGAAATCATCTTTAATACCTTACATAGTCTCTGTAAGTTTGATTACTCTATCTGTAGTCTGATATCATAGTTGAGAACTCACATTGTTATTGTGTACTTTATCTGATATCATCTTTAATACCTTACATAGTCTCTGTAAGTTTGATCACTCTATCTGTAGTCTGATATCATAGATGAGAACTCACATTGTTACTGTGTACTTTATTTTGTATCATCTTTAATACCATACATAGTCTCTTTAAGTATGATTACTCTATCTGTAGTCTGATATCATAGTTAAGAACTCACATTGTTACTGTGTACTTTATCAGATATCATCTTTAATACCTTACATAGTCTCTGTAAGTTTGATTACTCTATCTGTATTCTGATATCATAGTTGACAACTCACATTGTTATTGTGTACTTTATCTGATATCATCTTTAATACCTTACATAGTCTCTGTAAGTTTGATCACTCTATCTGTAGTCTGATATCATAGATGAGAACTCACATTGTTACTGTGTACTTAATCTGATATCATCTTTAATACCTTACATTGTCTCTGTAAGTTTGATTACTCTATCTGTAGTCTGATATCATAGTTGAGAACTAACATTGTTACTGTGTACTTTATCTGATATCATCTTTAATACATTACATATTCTCTGTAAGTTTGATCACTCTATCTGTAGTCTGATATCATAGTTAAGAACTCACATTGTTACTGTGTACTTTATCTGATATCATCTTTAATACCTTACATAGTCTCTGTAAGTTTGATTACTCTATCTGTAGTCTGATATCATAGTTGAGGACTCACATTTTACTGTGTACTTTATCTGATATCATCTTTAATATCTTACATAGTCTCTGTAAATTTGATTACTCTATCTGTAGTCTGATATCATAGTTGAGAACTCACATTGTTACTGTGTACTTTATCTGATGTCTTCTTTAATACCATACGTAGTCTCTGTAAGTTTGATTACTCTATCTGTAGTCTGATATCATTATTAAGAACTCACATTGTTACTGTGTACTTTATCTGATATCATCTTTAATACCCTACATAGTCTCTGTAAGTCTGATTACTCTATCTGTAGTCTGATATCATAGTTGAGAACTCACATTGTTACTGTGTACTTTATCTGATGTCATCTTTAATACCTTACATAGTCTCTGTAAATTTCATTACTCTATCTGTAGTCTCATATCATAGTTGAGAATTAACATTGTTACTGTGTACTTTATCTGATGTCATCTTTAATACCTTAGGTAGTTTCTGTAAGTTTGATAACTCTATCTGTAGTTTGATATAATAGTTAAGATCTCACATTGTTACTGAGTACTTTATCTGATATCATCTTTAATACCTTACATAGTCTCTGTAAATTTGATTACTCTATCTGTAGTCTGATATCATAGTTGAGAACTCACATTGTTACTGTGTAATTTTACTGATGTCATCTTTAATACCTTATATAGTCTCTGTAAGTTTGATTACTATATCTGTAGTCTGATATCATAGTTGAGTACTCACATTGTTACTGTGTACTCTATCTGATATCATCTTTAATACCTTACATAGTCTCTGTAAATTTGATTACTCTATCTGTAGTCTGATATCATATTTGAGAACTCACGTTGTTACTGTGTACTTTATCTGATGTCATCTTTAATACCTTACGTAGTCTTTGTAAAATTGATTACTCTATCTGTAGTTTGATATGATAGTTAAGATCTCACATTGTTACTGAGTACTTTATCTGATATCATCTTTAATACCTTACATAGTCTCTGTAAATTTGATTACTCTATCTGTAGTCTGTTATCATAGTTGAGAACTCACATTGTTACTGTGTACTTTATCTGATGTCATCTTTAATACCTTACATAGTCTCTGTAAGTTTGATTACTCTATCTGTAGTCTGATAATATAGTTAAGAACTGGCATTGTTACTGTGTACTTTATCTGATAACATCTTTAATACCTTACATAGTCTCTGTAAGTTTGATTACTCTATCTGTAGTCTGATATCATAGTTAAGAACTCACATTGTTACTGTGTACTTTATCTGATATCATCTTAATATCTTATATAGGCTCTGTAAGTTTGATTACTCTATCTGTAGTCTGATATCATAGTTGAGAACTCACATTGTACTGTGTACTTTATCTGATATCATCTTTTATACCTTACATTGTCTCTGTAAGTTTGATTACTCTATCTCTAGTCTGATATCATAGTTGAGAACTCACATTGTTACAGAGTACTTTATCTGATGTCATCTTTAATACCTTACATAGTCTCTGTAAATTTGATTACTCTATCTGTAGTCTGATATCATAGTTGAGAACTCACATTGTTACTGTGTGTTTTATCTCATGTCATCTTTAATACCTTACATAGTCTCTGTAAGTTTGATTACTCTAACTGTAATCTGATATCATAGATGAGAACTCACATTGTTACTGTGTACTTTATCTGATATCATCTTTAATACCTTACATAGTCTCTGTAAGTTTGATTACTCTATCTGTAGTCTGATATCATAGTTAAGAACTCACATTGTTACTGTGTACTTTATCTGATATCATCTTAATATCTAACATAGTCTCTGTAAGTTTGATTACTCTATCTGTAGTCTGATATCATAGTTGAAAACTCACATGGTCACTGTGTACTTTATCTGATATCATCTTTAATATCTTACATAGTCTCTGTATTGATTACTCTATCTGTAGTCTGATATCATAGTTAAAAACACACATTGTCACTGTGTACTTTATCTGATATCATCTTTAATACCTTACATAGTCTATGTAAATTTGATTACTCTATCTGTAGATTGATATCATAGTTAAGAACTCACATTGTCACTGTGTACTTCATCTGAAATCATCTTTAATACCTTACATAGTCTCTGTAAATTTGATTACTCTATCTGTAGTCTGATATCATAGTTGAGAACTCACATTGTTACTGTGTACTTTATCTGATAACATCTTTAATACCTTACATAGTCTCTGTAAGTTTGATTACTCTATCTGTAGATTGATATCATAGTGAAAAACTCACATTGTCACTGTGTACTTCATCTGAAATCATCTTTAATACCTTACATAGTCTCTGTAAGTTTGATTACTCTATCTGTAGTCTGATATCATAGTTAAGAACTCACATTGTTACTGTGTACTTTATCTGATATCATCTTTAATATCTTACATAGTCTCTGTAAATTTGATTACTCTATCTGTAGTCTGATATCATAGTTGAGAACTCACATTGTTACTGTGTACTTTATCTGATTTCATCTTTAATACCTTACGTAGTCTCTGTAAGTTTGATTACTCTATCTGTAGTCTGATATCATAGTTGAGAACTCTCATTGTTACTGTGTACTTTATATGATATCATCTTTAATATCTTTCATAGTCTCTGTAAATTTCATTACTCTATCTGTAGTCTCATATCATAGTTGAGAATTAACATTGTTACTGTGTACTTTAACTGATGTCATCTTTAATACCTTACGTAGTTTCTGTAAGTTTGATAACTCTATCTGTAGTTTGATATAATAGTTAAGATCTCACATTGTTACTGAGTACTTTATCTGATATCATCTTTAATACCTTACATAGTCTCTGTAAATTTGATTACTAAATCTGTAGTCTGATATCATAGTTGAGAACTCACATTGTTACTGTGTAATTTATCTGATGTCATCTTTAATACCTTATATAGTCTCTGTAAGTTTGATTACTATATCTGTAGTCTGATATCATAGTTGAGAACTCACATTGTTACTGTGTACTCTATCTGATATCATCTTTATTACCTTACATAGTCTCTGTAAATTTGATTACTCTATCTGTAGTCTGATATCATAGTTGAGAACTCACATTGTTACTGTGTACTTTATCTGATGTCATCTTTAATACCTTACGTAGTCTTTGTAAGTTTGAATACTCTATCTGTAGTTTGATATGATAGTTAAGATCTCACATTGTTACTGAGTACTTTATCTGATATCATCTTTGATACCTTACATAGTCCCTGTAAATTTGATTACTCTATCTGTAGTCTGATATCATAGTTGAGAACTCACATTGTTACTGTTTACTTTATCTGATGTCATCTTTAATACCTTACATAGTCTCTGAAAGTTTGATTACTCTATCTCTAGTCTGATATCATAGTTGAGAACTCACATTGTTACAGAGTACTTTATCTGATGTCATCTTTAATACCTTACATAGTCTCTGTAAATTTGATTACTCTATCTGTAGTCTGATATCATAGTTGAGAACTCACATTGTTACTGTGTACTTTATCTGATATCATCTTTAATACCTTACATTGTCTCTGTAAGTTTGATTACTCTATTTGTAGTCTGATATCATAGTTGAAAACTCACATTGTTACTGTGTACTTTATCTGATATCATCCTTATTAACTTACATAGTCTCTGTAAATTTGATTACTCTATCTGTAGTCTGATATCATAGTTGAGAACTCACATTGTTACTCTGTACTTTATCTGATATCATCTTAATATTTTACATAGTCTCTGTAAGTTTGATTACTCTATCTGTAGTTTGATATCATAGTTAAGAACTCACATTGTTACTGTGTACTTTATCTGATATCATCTTAATATGTTACATAGTCTCTGTAAATTTGATTACTCTATCTGTAGTCTGATATCATAGTTGAGAACTCACATTGTTACTGTGTAATTTATCTGATGTCATCTTTAATACCTTATATAGTCTCTGTAAGTTTGATTACTCTATCTGTAGTCTGATATCATAGTTGAGAACTCTCATTGTTACTGTGTACTTTATATGATATCATCTTTAATATCTTTCATAGTCTCTGTAAATGTCATTACTCTATCTGTAGTCTCATATCATAGTTGAGAATTAACATTGTTACTGTGTACTTTAACTGATGTCATCTTTAATACCTTACGTAGTTTCTGTAAGTTTGATAACTCTATCTGTAGTTTGATATAATAGTTAAGATCTCACATTGTTACTGAGTACTTTATCTGATATCATCTTTAATACCTTACATAGTCTCTGTAAATTTGATTACTAAATCTGTAGTCTGATATCATAGTTGAGAACTCACATTGTTACTGTGTAATTTATCTGATGTCATCTTTAATACCTTATATAGTCTCTGTAAGTTTGATTACTATATCTGTAGTCTGATATCATAGTTGAGAACTCACATTGTTACTGTGTACTCTATCTGATATCATCTTTATTACCTTACATAGTCTCTGTAAATTTGATTACTCTATCTGTAGTCTGATATCATAGTTGAGAACTCACATTGTTACTGTGTACTTTATCTGATGTCATCTTTAATACCTTACGTAGTCTTTGTAAGTTTGAATACTCTATCTGTAGTTTGATATGATAGTTAAGATCTCACATTGTTACTGAGTACTTTATCTGATATCATCTTTGATACCTTACATAGTCCCTGTAAATTTGATTACTCTATCTGTAGTCTGATATCATAGTTGAGAACTCACATTGTTACTGTTTACTTTATCTGATGTCATCTTTAATACCTTACATAGTCTCTGTAAGTTTGATTACTCTATCTCTAGTCTGATATCATAGTTGAGAACTCACATTGTTACAGAGTACTTTATCTGATGTCATCTTTAATACCTTACATAGTCTCTGTAAATTTGATTACTCTATCTGTAGTCTGATATCATAGTTGAGAACTCACATTGTTACTGTGTACTTTATCTGATATCATCTTTAATACCTTACATTGTCTCTGTAAGTTTGATTACTCTATTTGTAGTCTGATATCATAGTTGAAAACTCACATTGTTACTGTGTACTTTATCTGATATCATCCTTATTAACTTACATAGTCTCTGTAAATTTGATTACTCTATCTGTAGTCTGATATCATAGTTGAGAACTCACATTGTTACTCTGTACTTTATCTGATATCATCTTAATATTTTACATAGTCTCTGTAAGTTTGATTACTCTATCTGTAGTTTGATATCATAGTTAAGAACTCACATTGTTACTGTGTACTTTATCTGATATCATCTTAATATGTTACATAGTCTCTGTAAGTTTGATTACTCTATCTGTAGTCTGATATCATAGTTGAGAACTCACATGGTCACTGTGTACTTTATCTGATAACATCTTTAATACCTTACATAGTCTCTGTAAGTTTGATTACTCTATCTGTAGTCTGATATTATAGTTGAGAACTGACTTTGTTACTGTGTACTTTATCTTATATCATCTTTATTACCTTACATAGTCTCTTTAGTATGATCACTCTATCTGTAGTCTGAGATCATAGTTAAGAACTAACATTGTTACTGTGTACTTTATCTGATATCATCTTTAATACCTTACATAGTCTCTGTAAATTTGATTACTCTATCTGTAGTCTGATATCATAGTTGAGAACTCACGTTGTTACTGTGGACTTTATCTGATATCATCTTTAATACCTTACATAGTCTCTGTAAGTTTGATTACTCTATCTCTAGTCTGATATCATAGTTGAGAACTCACATTGTTATTGTGTACTTTATCTGATATCATCTTTAATACCTTACATAGTCTCTGTACGTTTGATTACTCTATCTGTAGTCTGATATCATAGATGAGAACTCACATTGTTACTGTGTACTTTATCTGATATCATCTTTAATACCTTACATAGTCTCTGTAAGTTTGATTACTCTATCTGTAGTCTGATATCATAGTCGAGAACTCACTTTGTTACTGTGTTCTTTATCTGATATCATCTTTAATACACTACATATTCTCTGTAAGTTTGATCACTCTATCTGTAGTCTGATATCATAGTTAAGAACTCACATTGTTACTGTGTACTTTATCTGATATCATCTTTAATACCTTACATAGTCTCTGTAAGTTTGATTACTCTATCTGTAGTCTGATATCATAGTTGAGAACTCACGTTGTTACTGTGTACTTTATCTGATATCATCTTTAATATCTTACATAGTCTCTGTAGATTTGATTATTTTATCTGTAGTCTGATATCATAGTTGAGAACTCACATTGTTACTGTGTACTTTATCTGATATCATCTTTAATACCTTACATAGAGTCTGTAAGTCTGATTACTCTATCTGTAGTCTGATATCATAGTTGAGAACTCTCATTGTTACTGTGTACTTTATATGATATCATCTTTAATATCTTACAAAGTCTCTGTAAGTTTGAATACTCTATCTGTAGTTTGATGTCATAGTTGAGAAATCACTTTGTCACTGTGTATTTTATCTGATATTATCTTTAATACCTTACATTGTCTCTGTAAGTTTAATTACTCTATCTGTAGTCTGATATTAAAGTTGAGAACTGACATTGTTACTGTGTACTTTATCTTATATCATCTTTAATACCTTACATAGTCTCTTTAAGTATAATTACTCTATCTGTAGTCTGATACCATAGTTAAGAACTCACATTGTTACTGTGTACTTTACCTGATATCATCTTTAATACCTTACATAGTCTCTGTAAATTTGATTACTCTATCTGTAGTCAGATATCATAGTTGAGAACTCACAATGTTAATGTGTACTTTATCTGATATCATCTTTAATACCTTACATAGTCTCTGTAAGTTTGATTACTCCATCTGTAATCTGATATCTTAGTTGAGAACTCACATGGTCACTGTGTACTTTATCTGATAACACCTTTAATACCTTACATAGTCTCTGTAAATTTGATTACTCTATCTGTAGTCTGATATCATAGTTTAGAACTCACGTTCCTACTGTGTACTTTATCTGATATCATCTTTAATACCTTACATAGTCTCTGTAAGTTTGATTACTCTATCTGTAGTCTGATATCATAGTTGACAACTCACATTGTTATTGTGTACTTTATCTGATATCATCTTTAATACCTTACATAGTCTCTGTAAGTTTGATCACTCTATCTGTAGTCTGATATCATAGATGAGAACTGACATTGTTACTCTGTACTTTATCTTATATCATCTTTAATACCTTACATAGTCTCTTAATTTTGATTACTCTATCTGTAGTCTGATATCATAGTTGGAACTCACATTGTTACTGTGTACTTTATCTGAAATCATCTTTAATACCTTACATAGTCTCTGTAAGTTTGATTACTCTATCTGTAGTCTGATATCATAGTTGAGAACTCACATTGTTATTGTGTACTTTATCTGATATCATCTTTAATACCTTACATAGTCTCTGTAAGTTTGATCACTCTATCTGTAGTCTGATATCATAGATGAGAACTCACATTGTTACTGTGTACTTTATTTTGTATCATCTTTAATACCTTACATAGTCTCATTAAGTATGATTACTCTATCTGTAGTCTGATATCATAGTTAAGAACTCACATTGTTACTGTGTACTTTATCAGATATCATCTTTAATACCTTACATAGTCTCTGTAAATTTGATTACTCTATCTGTAGTCTGATATCATAGTTGAGAACTCACGTTGCTACTGTGTACTTTATCTGATATCATCTTTAATACCTTACATAGTCTCTGTAAGTTTGATTACTCTATCTGTAGTCTGATATCATAGTTGACAACTCACATTGTTATTGTGTACTTTATCTGATATCATCTTTAATACCTTACATAGTCTCTGTAAGTTTGATCACTCTATCTGTAGTCTGATATCATAGATGAGAACTCACATTGTTACTGTGTACTTTATCTGATATAATCTTTAATACCTTACATTGTCTCTGTAAGTTTGATTACTCTATCTGTAGTCTGATATCATAGTTGAGAACTCACATTGTTACTGTGTACTTTATCTGATATCATCTTTAATACATTACATATTCTCTGTAAGTTTGATCACTCTATCTGTAGTCTGATATCATAGTTAAGAACTCACATTGTTACTGTGTACTTTATCTGATATCATCTTTAATACCTTACATAGTCTCTGTAAGTTTGATTACTCTATCTGTAGTCTGATATCATAGTTGAGGACTCACATTTTACTGTGTACTTTATCTGATATCATCTTTAATATCTTACATAGTCTCTGTAAATTTGATTACTCTATCTGTAGTCTGATATCATAGTTGAGAACTCACATTGTTAATGTGTACTTTATCTGATGTCATCTTTAATACCATACGTAGTCTCTGTAAGTTTGATTACTCTATCTGTAGTCTGATATCATAATTAAGAACTCACATTGTTACTGTGTACTTTATCTGATATCATCTTTAATACCCTACATAGTCTCTGTAAGTCTGATTACTCTATCTGTAGTCTGATATCATAGTTGAGAACTCACATTGTTACTGTGTAATTTTACTGATGTCATCTTTAATACCTTATATAGTCTCTGTAAGTTTGATTACTATATCTGTAGTCTGATATCATAGTTGAGTACTCACATTGTTACTGTGTACTCTATCTGATATCATCTTTAATACCTCACATATTCTCTGTAAATTTGATTACTCTATCTGTAGTCTGATATCATATTTGAGAACTCACATTGTTACTGTGTACTTTATCTGATGTCATCTTTAATACCTTACGTAGTCTCTGTAAATTTGATTACTCTATCTGTAGTCTGATATCATAGTTGAGAACTCACATTGTTAATGTGTACTTTATCTGATGTCATCTTTAATACCTTACATAGTCTCTGTAAGTTTGATTACTCTATCTGTAGTCTGATAATATAGTTAAGAACTGGCATTGTTACTGTGTACTTTATCTGATAACATCTTTAATACCTTACATAGTCTCTGTAAGTTTGATTACTCTATCTGTAGTCTGATATCATAGTTAAGAACTCACATTGTTACTGTGTACTTTATCTGATATCATCTTAATATCTTATATAGGCTCTGTAAGTTTGATTACTCTATCTGTAGTCTGATATCATAGTTGAGAACTCACATTGTACTGTGTACTTTATCTGATATCATCTTTTATAACTTACATTGTCTCTGTAAGTTTGATTACTCTATCTCTAGTCTGATATCATAGTTGAGAACTCACATTGTTACAGAGTACTTTATCTGATGTCATCTTTAATAGCTTACATAGTCTCTGTAAATTTGATTACTCTATCTGTAGTCTGATATCATAGTTGAGAACTCACATTGCTACTGTGTGTTTTATCTGATGTCATCTTTAATACCTTACATAGTCTCTGTAAGTTTGATTACTCTAACTGTAATCTGATATCATAGATGAGAACTCACATTGTTACTGTGTACTTTATCTGATATCATCTTTAATACCTTACATAGTCTCTGTAAGTTTGATTACTCTATCTGTAGTCTGATATCATAGTTAAGAACTCACATTGTTACTGTGTACTTTATCTGATATCATCTTAATATCTTACATAGTCTCTGTAAGTTTGATTACTCTATCTGTAGTCTGATATCATAGTTGAAAACTCACATGGTCACTGTGTACTTTATCTGATATCTTTAATATCTTACATAGTCTCTGTATTGATTACTCTATCTGTAGTCTGATATCATAGTTAAAAACACACATTGTCACTGTGTACTTTATCTGATATCATCTTTAATACCTTACATAGTCTATGTAAATTTGATTACTCTATCTGTAGATTGATATCATAGTTAAGAACTCACATTGTCACTGTGTACTTCATCTGAAATCATCTTTAATACCTTACATAGTCTCTGTAAGTTTGATTACTCTATCTGTAGATTGATATCATAGTTAAAAACTCACATTGTCACTGTGTACTTTATCTGATATCATCTTTAATATCTTACATAGTCTCTGTAAATTTGATTACTCTATCTGTAGTCTGATATCATAGTTGAGAACTCACATTTTTACTGTGTACTTTATCTGATTTCATCTTTAATACCTTACGTAGTCTCTGTAAGTTTGATTACTCTATCTGTAGTCTGATATCATAGTTGAGAACTCTCATTGTTACTGTGTACTTTATATGATATCATCTTTAATATCTTTCATAGTCTCTGTAAGTTTGATAACTCTATCTGTAGTCTGATATCATAGTTGAGAACTCACATTGTACTGTGTACTTTATCTGATATCATCTTTAATACCTTACATAGTCTCTGTAAATTTGATTATTCTATCTATAGTCTGATATCATAGTTGAGAACACACATTGTTACTGTGCTTTATCTGATGTCATTTTTAATAACTTACATAGTCTCTGTAAGTTTGATTACTGTATCTGTAGTCTGATATCATAGTTGAGAACTCACTTTGTTACTGTGTACTTTATCTGATATCATCTTAAATACCTTACATAGTCTCTGTAAGTTTGATAACTCTATCTGTAGTCTGATATCATAGTTGAGAACTCACATTGTTACTGTGTACTTTATCTGATATCATCTTTAATACCTTACATAGTCTCTGTAAATTTGATTATTCTATCTATAGTCTGATATCATAGTTGAGAACTCACATTGTTACTGTGCTTTATCTGATGTCATTTTTAATAACTTACATAGTCTCTGTAAGTTTGATTACTGTATCTGTAGTCTGATACCATAGTTGAGAACTCACTTTGTTACTGTGTACTTTATCTGATATCATCTTTAATACCTTACATAGTCTCTGTAAATTTCATTACTCTATCTGTAGTCTGATATCATAGTTAAGAACTCACATTGTTACTGTGTACTTTATCTGATTACATCTTTAATACCTTACATAGTCTCTGTAAGTTTGATTACTCTATCTGTAGATTGATATCATAGTTAAAAACTCACATTGTCACTGTGTACTTCATCTGAAATCATCTTTAATACCTTACATAGTCTCTGTAAGTTTGATTACTCTATCTGTAGATTGATATCATAGTTAAGAACTCACATTGTTACTGTGTACTTTATCTGATAACATCTTTAATACCTTACATAGTCTCTGTAAGTTTGATTACTCTATCTGTAGATTGATATCATAGTTAAAAACTCACATTGTCACTGTGTACTTCATCTGAAATCATCTTTAATACCTTACATAGTCTCTGTAAGTTTGATTACTCTATCTGTAGTCTGATATCATAGTTAAGAACTCACATTGTTACTGTGTACTTTATCTGATATCATCTTTAATATCTTACATAGTCTCTGTAAATTTGATTACTCTATCTGTAGTCTGATATCATAGTTGAGAACTCACATTGTTACTGTGTACTTTATCTGATTTCATCTTTAATACCTTACGTAGTCTCTGTAAGTTTGATTACTCTATCTGTAGTCTGATATCATAGTTGAGAACTCTCATTGTTACTGTGTACTTTATATGATATCATCTTTAATATCTTTCATAGTCTCTGTAAGTTTGATAACTCTATCTGTAGTCTGATATCATAGTTGAGAAGTCACATTGTTACTGTGTACTTTATCTGATATCATCTTTAATACCTTACATAGTCTCTGTAAATTTGATTATTCTATCTATAGTCTGATATCAAAGTTGAGAACTCACATTGTTACTGTGCTTTATCTGATGTCATTTTTAATAACTTACATAGTCTCTGTAAGTTTGATTACTGTATCTGTAGTCTGATATCATAGTTGAGAACTCACTTTGTTACTGTGTACTTTATCTGATATCATCTTTAATACCTTACATAGTCTCTGAAAATTTCATTACTCTATCTGTAGTCTCATATCATAGTTGAGAATTAACATTGTTACTGTGTACTTTATCTGATGTCATCTTTAATACCTTACATAGTCTCTGTAAATTTGATTACTCTATCTGTAGTCTGATATCATAGGTGAGAACTCACATTGTTACTGTGTAATTTATCTGATGTCATCTTTAATACCTTATATAGTCTCTGTAAGTTTGATTACTATATCTGTAGTCTGATATCATAGTTGAGAACTCACATTGTTACTGTGTACTCAATCTGATATCATCTTTATTACCTTACATAGTCTCTGTAAATTTGATTACTCTATCTGTAGTCTGATATCATAGTTGAGAACTCACATTGTTACTGTGTACTTTATCTGATGTCATCTTTAATACCTTACGTAGTCTTTGTAAGTTTGAATACTCTATCTGTAGTTTGATATGATAGTTAAGATCTCACATTGTTACTGAGTACTTTATCTGATATCATCTTTAATACCTTACATAGTCCCTGTAAATTTGATTACTCTATCTGTAGTCTGATATCATAGTTGAGAACTCACATTGTTACTGTTTCCTTTATCTGATGTCATCTTTAATACCTTACATAGTCTCTGTAAGTTTGATTACTCTATCTCTAGTCTGATATCATAGTTGAGAGCTCACATTGTTACAGAGTACTTTATCTGATGTCATCTTTAATACCTTACATAGTCTCTGTAAATTTGATTACTCTATCTGTAGTCTGATATCATAGTTGAGAACTCACATTGTTACTGTGTGTTTTATCTGATGTCATCTTTAATACCTTACATAGTCTCTGTAAGTTTGATTATTCTATCTGTAGTCTGATATCATAGATGAGAACTCACATTGTTACTGTGTACTTTATCTGATATCATCTTTAATACCTTACATAGTCTCTGTAAGTTTCATTACTCTATCTGTAGTCTGATATCATAGTTAAGAACTCACATTGTTACTGTGTACTTTATCTGATTTCATCTTAATATCTTACATAGAGTCTGTAAGTTTGATTACTCTATCTGTAGTCTGATATCATAGTTGAAAACTCACATGGTCACTGTGTACTTTATCTCATACCATCTTTAATATCTTACATAGTCTCTGTATTGATTACTCTATCTGTAGTGTGATATCTTAGTTAAAAACACACATTGTCACTGCGTACTTTATCTGATATCATCTTTAATACCTTACATAGTCTATGTAAATTTGATTACTCTATCTGTAGATTGATATCATAGTTAAGAACTCACATTGTCACTGTGTACTTCATCTGAAATCATCTTTAATACCTTACATAGTCTCTGTAAGTTTGATTACTCTATCTGTAGTCTGATATCATAGTTAAGAACTCACATTGTTACTGTGTACTTTATCTGATAACATCTTTAATACCTTACATAGTCTCTGTAAGTTTGATTACTCTATCTGTAGATTGATATCATAGTTAAAAACTCACATTGTCACTGTGTACTTCATCTGAAATCATCTTTAATACCTTACATAGTCTCTGTAAGTTTGATTACTCTATCTGTAGTCTGATATCATAGTTAAGAACTCACATTGTTACTGTGTACTTTATCTGATAACATCTTTAAAACCTTACGTAGTCTCTGTAAGTTTGATTACTCTATCTGTAGTCTGATATCATAGATGAGAACTCACATTGTTACTGTGTACTCTATCTGATATCATCTTTAATACCTTACATATCTCTGTAAGTTTAATTACTCTATCTGTAGTCTGATATCATAGTTAAGAACTCACATTGTTACTGTGTACTTTATCTGATATCATCTTTAATACCTTACATAGTCTCTGTAGGTTTGATTACTCTATCTGTAATCTGATATCATAGTTGAGAGCTCACATTGTTACTGTGTACTTTATCTGATATCATCTTTAATACCTTACATAGTCTCTGTAAGTTTGAGTACTCTAACTGTAGTCTGATATCATAGTTAAGAACTCACATTGTTACTGTGTACTTTATCTGATATCATCTTTTAATACCTTACATAGTCTATGTAAATTTGATTACTCTATCTGTAGATTGATATCATAGTTAAGAACTCACATTGTCACTGTGTACTTCATCTGAAATCATCTTTAACACCTTACATAGTCTCTGTAAGTTTGATTACTCTATCTGTAGTCTGATATCATAGTTAAGAACTCACATTGTTACTGTGTACTTTATCTGGTAACATCTTTAATACCTTACATAGTCTCTGTAAGTTTGATTATTCTATCTGTAGTCTGATATCATAGATGAGAACTCACATTGTTACTGTGTACTTTATCTGATATCATCTTTAATACCTTACATATCTCTGTAAGTTTAATTACTCTATCTGTAGTCTGATATCATAGTTAATAACTCACATTGTTACTGTGTACTTTATCTGATATCATCTTTAATACCTTACATAGTCTCTGTAAGTTTGATTACTCTATCTGAAATCTGATATCATAGTTGAGAGCTCACATTGTTACTGTGTACTTTATCTGTTATCAGCTTTAATACCTTACATAGTCTCTGTAAGTTTGAGTACTCTAACTGTAGTCTGATATCATAGTTGAGAACTCACATTGTTACTGTGTACTTTATCTGATATCATCTTTAATACCTTACATAGTCTCTGTAAATTTGGTACTCTATCTGTACTCTGATATCATAGTTGAGAACTCACATTGTTACTGTGTACTTTATCTGATGTCATCTTTAATACCTTACATAGTCTCTGTAAATTTGATTACTCTATCTGTAGTCTGATATCATAGTTGAGAACTCACATTGTTACTGTGTACTTTATCTGATGTCATCTTTAATACCTTACATAGTCTATGTAAGTTTTATTACTCTATCTGTAGTCTGATATTATAGTTGAGAACTGATATTGTTACTGTGTACTTTATCTGATATCATCTTTAATACCATACATAGTCTCTGTAAGTTTGATTACTCTATCTGTAGTCTGATATCATAGTTAAGAACTCACATTGTTACTGTGTACTTTATCTGATATCATCTTAATATGTTACATAGTCTCTGTAAGTTTGATTACTCTATCTGTAGTCTGATATCATAGTTGAGAACTCACATTGTTACTGTGTACTTTATCTGATATCATCTTTAATACCTTACATTGTCTCTGTAAGTTTGATTACTCTATTTGTAGTTTGATATCATAGTTGAAAACTCACATCGTTACTGTGTACTTTATCTGATATCATCTTTAATACCTTACATAGTCTCTGTAAATTTGATTACTCTATCTGTAGTCTGATATCATAGTTGAGAACTCACATTGTTACTGTGTACTTTATCTGATATCATCTTAATATGTTACATAGTCTCTGTAAGTTTGATTACTCTATCTGTAGTCTGATATCATAGTTGAGAACTCACATTGTACTGTGTACTTTATCTGATATCATCTTTTATACCTTACATTGTCTCTGTAAGTTTGATTACTCTATCTCTAGTCTGATATCATAGTTGAGAACTCACATTGTTACAGAGTACTTTATCTGATGTAATCTTTAATACCTTACATAGTCTCTGTAAATTTGATTACTCTATCTGTAGTCTGATATCATAGTTGAGAACTCACATTGTTACTGTGTGTTTTATCTGATGTCATCTTTAATACCTTACATAGTCTCTGTAAGTTTGATTACTCTAACTGTAATCTGATATCATAGATGAGAACTCACATTGTTACTGTGTACTTTATCTGATATCATCTTTAATACCTTACATAGTCTCTGTAAGTTTGATTACTCTATCTGTAGTCTGATATCATAGTTAAGAACTCACATTGTTACTGTGTACTTTATCTGATATCATCTTAATATCTTACATAGTCTCTGTAAGTTTGATTACTCTATCTGTAGTCTGATATCATAGTTGAAAACTCACATGGTCACTGTGTACTTTATCTGATATCATCTTTAATATCTTACATAGTCTCTGTATTGATTACTCTATCTGTAGTCTGATATCATAGTTAAAAACACACATTGTCACTGTGTACTTTATCTGATATCATCTTTAATACCTTACATAGTCTATGTAAATTTGATTACTCTATCTGTAGATTGATATCATAGTTAAGAACTCACATTGTCACTGTGTACTTCATCTGAAATCATCTTTAATACCTTACATAGTCTCTGTAAATTTGATTACTCTATCTGTAGTCTGATATCATAGTTAAGAACTCACATTATTACTGTGTACTTTATCTGATAACATCTTTAATACCTTACATAGTCTCTGTAAGTTTGATTACTCTATCTGTAGATTGATATCATAGTTAAAAACTCACATTGTCACTGTGTACTTCATCTGAAATCATCTTTAATACCTTACATAGTCTCTGTAAGTTTGATTACTCTATCTGTAGTCTGATATCATAGTTAAGAACTCACATTGTTACTGTGTACTTTATCTGATATCATCTTTAATATCTTACATAGTCTCTGTAAATTTGATTACTCTATCTGTAGTCTGATATCATAGTTGAGAACTCACATTGTTACTGTGTACTTTATCTGATTTCATCTTTAATACCTTACATAGTCTCTGTAAATTTGATTATTCTATCTATAGTCTGATATCATAGTTGAGAACTCACATTGTTACTGTGCTTTATCTGATGTCATTTTTAATAACTTACATAGTCTCTGTAAGTTTGATTACTGTATCTGTAGTCTGATATCATAGTTGAGAACTCACTTTGTTACTGTGTACTTTATCTGATATCATCTTTAATATCTTACATAGTCTCTGTAAATTTCATTACTCTATCTGTAGTCTCATATCATAGTTGAGAATTAACATTGTTACTGTGTACTTTATCTGATGTCATCTTTAATACCTTACATAGTCTCTGTAAATTTGATTACTCTATCTGTAGTCTGATATCATAGTTGAGAACTCACATTGTTACTGTGTAATTTATCTGATGTCATCTTTAATACCTTATATAGTCTCTGTAAGTTTGATTACTATATCTGTAGTCTGATATCATAGTTGAGAACTCACATTGTTACTGTGTACTCTATCTGATATCATCTTTATTACCTTACATAGTCTCTGTAAATTTGATTACTCTATCTGTAGTCTGATATCATAGTTGAGAACTCACATTGTTACTGTGTACTTTATCTGATGTCATCTTTAATACCTTACGTAGTCTTTGTAAGTTTGAATACTCTATCTGTAGTTTGATATGATAGTTAAGATCTCACATTGTTACTGAGTACTTTATCTGATATCATCTTTAATACCTTACATAGTCCCTGTAAATTTGATTACTCTATCTGTAGTCTGATATCATAGTTGAGAACTCACATTGTTACTGTTTACTTTATCTGATGTCATCTTTAATACCTTACATAGTCTCTGTAAGTTTGATTACTCTATCTCTAGTCTGATATCATAGTTGAGAGCTCACATTGTTACAGAGTACTTTATCTCATGTCATCTTTAATACCTTACATAGTCTCTGTAAATTTGATTACTCTATCTGTAGTCTGATATCATAGTTGAGAACTCACATTGTTACTGTGTGTTTTATCTGATGTCATCTTTAATACCTTACATAGTCTCTGTAAGTTTGATTATTCTATCTGTAGTCTGATATCATAGATGAGAACTCACATTGTTACTGTGTACTTTATCTGATATCATCTTTAATACCTTACATAGTCTCTGTAAGTTTCATTACTCTATCTGTAGTAAGATATCATAGTTAAGAACTCACATTGTTACTGTGTACTTTATCTGATTTCATCTTAATATCTTACATAGAGTCTGTAAGTTTGATTATTCTATCTGTAGTCTGATATCATAGTTGAAAACTCACATGGTCACTGTGTACTTTATCTCATACCATCTTTAATATCTTACATAGTCTCTGTATTGATTACTGTATCTGTAGTGTGATATCATAGTTAAAACCACACATTGTCACTGCGTACTTTATCTGATATCATCTTTAATACCTTACATAGTCTATGTAAATTTGATTACTCTATCTGTAGATTGATATCATAGTTAAGAACTCACATTGTCACTGTGTACTTCATCTGAAATCATCTTTAATACCTTACATAGTCTCTGTAAGTTTGATTACTCTATCTGTAGTCTGATATCATAGTTAAGAACTCACATTGTTACTGTGTACTTTATCTGATAACATCTTTAATACCTTACATAGTCTCTGTAAGTTTGATTACTCTATCTGTAGATTGATATCATAGTTTAAAACTCACATTGTCACTGTGTACTTCATCTGAAATCATCTTTAATACCTTACATAGTCTCTGTAAGTTTGATTACTCTATCTGTAGTCTGATATCATAGTTAAGAACTCACATTGTTACTGTGTACTTTATCTGATAACATCTTTAAAACCTTACATAGTCTCTGTAAGTTTGATTACTCTATCTGTAGTCTGATATCATAGATGAGAACTCACATTGTTACTGTGTACTCTATCTGATATCATCTTTAATACCTTACATATCTCTGTAAATTTAATTACTCTATCTGTAGTCTGATATCATAGTTAAGAACTCACATTGTTACTGTGTACTTTATCTGATATCATCTTTAATACCTTACATAGTCTCTGTAGGTTTGATTACTCTATCTGTAATCTGATATCATAGTTGAGAGCTCACATTGTTACTGTGTACTTTATCTGATATCATCTTTAATACCTTACATAGTCTCTGTAAGTTTGAGTAATCTAACTGTAGTCTGATATCATAGTTAAGAACTCACATTGTTACTGTGTACTTTATCTGATATCATCTTTTAATACCTTACATAGTCTATGTAAATTTGATTACTCTATCTGTAGATTGATATCATAGTTAAGAACTCACATTGTCACTGTGTACTTCATCTGAAATCATCTTTAATACCTTACATAGTCTCTGTAAGTTTGATTACTCTATCTGTAGTCTGATATCATAGTTAAGAACTCACATTGTTACTGTGTACATTATCTGGTAACATCTTTAATACCTTACATAGTCTCTGTAAGTTTGATTATTCTATCTGTAGTCTGATATCATAGATGAGAACTCACATTGTTACTGTGTACTTTATCTGATATCATCTTTAATACCTTACATATCTCTGTAAGTTTAATTACTCTATCTGTAGTCTGATATCATAGTTAAGAACTCACATTGTTACTGTGTACTTTATCTGATATCATCTTTAATACCTTACATAGTCTCTGTAAGTTTGATTACTCTATCTGAAATCTGATATCATAGTTGAGAAATCACATTGTTACTGTGTACTTTATCTGTTATCAGCTTTAATACCTTACATAGTCTCTGAAAGTTTGAGTACTCTAACTGTAGTCTGATATCATAGTTGAGAACTCACATTGTTACTGTGTACTTTATCTGATATAATCTTTAATACCTTACATAGTCTCTGTAAATTTGGTACTCTATCTGTACTCTGATATCATAGTTGAGAACTCACATTGTTACTGTGTACTTTATCTGATGTCATCTTTAATACCTTACATAGTCTCTGTAAATTTGATTACTCTATCTGTAGTCTGATATCATAGTTGAGAACTCACATTGTTACTGTGTACTTTATCTGATGTCATCTTTAATACCTTACATAGTCTATGTAAGTTTTATTACTCTATCTGTAGTCTGATATTATAGTTGAGAACTGATATTGTTACTGTGTACTTTATCTGATATCATCTTTAATACCATACATAGTCTCTGTAAGTTTGATTACTCTATCTGTAGTCTGATATCATAGTTAAGAACTCACATTGTTACTGTGTACTTTATCTGATATCATCTTAATATGTTACATAGTCTCTGTAAGTTTGATTACTCTATCTGTAGTCTGATATCATAGTTGAGAACTCACATTGTTACTGTGTACTTTATCTGATATCATCTTTAATACCTTACATTGTCTCTGTAAGTTTGATTACTCTATTTGTAGTCTGATATCATAGTTGAAAACTCACATTGTTACTGTGTACTTTATCTGATATCATCTTTAATACCTTACATAGTCTCTGTAAATTTGATTACTCTATCTGTAGTCTGATATCATAGTTGAGAACTCACATTGTTACTGTGTACTTTATCTGATATCATCTTAATATTTTACATAGTCTCTGTAAGTTTGATTACTCTATCTGTAGTTTGATATCATAGTTAAGATCTCACATTGTTACTGAGTACTTTATCTTATATCATCTTTAATACCTTACATAGTCTCTGTAATTTTGATTACGCTATCTGTAGTCTGATATCATAGTTGAGAACTCACATTGTTACTGTGTACTTTATCTGATGTCATCTTTAATACCTTACATAGTCTCTGTAAGTTTGATTACTCTATCTGTAGTCTGATATTATACTTGAGAACTGATATTGTTACTGTGTACTTTATCTGAAATCATCTTTAATACCATACATATTCTCTGTAAGTTTGTTTACTCTATCTGTAGTCTGATATCATAGTTAAGAACTCACATTGTTACTGTGTACTTTATCAGATATCATCTTTAATACCTTACATAGTCTCTGTAAACGTGATTACTCTATCTGTAGTCTGATATCATAGTTGAGAACTCACATTGTTACTGTGTACTTTATCTGATATCATCTTTAATACCATACATAGTCTCTGTAAATTTGATAACTCTATCTGTAGTCTGATATCATAGTCGAGAATTCACATTGCTACTGTGTACTTTATCTGATATCATCTTTAATACCTTACATAGTCTCTGTGTTTGATTACTCTATCTGTAGACTGATATCATAGTTAAGAACACACATTGTCACTGTGTACTTTATCTGATATCATCTTTAGTACCTTACATAGTCTCTGTAAGTTTAATTACTCTATCTGTAGTCTGATATCATAGTTGAGAACTCACATGGTCACTGTGTGCTTTATCTGATAACATCTTTAATACCTTATATAGTCTCTGTATTGATTACTCTATCTGTAGTCCGATATCATAGTTAAAAACACACATTGTCACTGTGTACTTTATCTGATATCATCGTTAATACCTTACATAGTCTATGTAAGTTTGATTACTCTATCTGTAGATTGATATCATAGTTAAGAACTCACATTGTCACTGTGTACTTCATCTGAAGTCATCTTTAATACCTTACATAGTCTCTGTAAGTTTGATTACTCTATCTGTAGTCTGATATCATAGTTAAGAACTCACATTGATACTGTGTACTTTATCTGATATCATCTTTAATACCTTACATATCTCTGTAAGTTTAATTACTCTAGCTGTAGACTGATATCATAGTTGAGAACTCACATTGTTACTGTGTACTTTATCTGATATCATCTTTAATACCTTACATAGTCTCTGTAAATTTGATTACTCTATCTGTAGTCTGATATCACAGTTGAGAACTCACATTGTTACTGTGTACTTTATCTGATGTCATCTTAAATACTTTACATAGTCTCTGTAAATTTGATTACTCTATCTGTAGTTTGATATCGTAGTTAAGAACACACTTTGTCACTGTGTACTTTATCTGATATCATCTTTAATACCTTACATAGTCTCTGTAAGTTTGATTACTCTATCTGTAGTCTGATATCATAGTTAAGAAGTCACATTGTTACTGTGTACTTTATCTGATAACATCTTTAATACCTTACATAGTCTCTGTAAATTTGATTATTCTATCTATAGTCTGATATCGTAGTTGAGAACTCACATTGTTACTGTGTACTTTATCTAATGTCATTTTTAATAACTTACATAGTCTCTGTAAGTTTGATTACTGTATCTGTAGTCTGATATCATAGTTGAGAACTCACTTTGTTACTGTGTACTTTATCTGATATCATCTTTAATACCTTACATAGTCTCTGTAAATTTCATTACTCTATCTGTAGTCTCATATCATAGTTGAGAATTAACATTGTTACTGTGTACTTTATCTGATGTCATCTTTAATACCTTACGTAGTTTCTGTAAGTTTGATAACTCTATCTGTAGTTTGATATAATAGTTAAGATTTCACATTGTTACTGAGTACTTTATCTGATATCATCTTTAATACCTTACATAGTCTCTGTAAATTTGGTACTCTATCTGTACTCTGATATCATAGTTGAGAACTCACATTGTTACTGTGTACTTTATCTGATGTCATCTTTAATACCTTACATAGTCTCTGTAAATTTGATTACTCTATCTGTAGTCTGATATCATAGTTGAGAACTCACATTGTTACTGTGTACTTTATCTGATGTCATCTTTAATACCTTACATAGTCTATGTAAGTTTTATTACTCTATCTGTAGTCTGATATTATAGTTGAGAACTGATATTGTTACTGTGTACTTTATCTGATATCATCTTTAATACCATACATAGTCACTGTAAGTTTGATTACTCTATCTGTAGTCTGATATCATAGTTAAGAACTCACATTGTTACTGTGTACTTTATCTGATATCATCTTAATATGTTACATAGTCTCTGTAAGTTTGATTACTCTATCTGTAGTCTGATATCATAGTTGAGAACTCACATTGTTACTGTGTACTTTATCTGATATCATCTTTAATACCTTACATTAACTCTGTAAGTTTGATTACTCTATTTGTAGTCTGATATCATAGTTGAAAACTCACATTGTTACTGTGTACTTTATCTGATATCATCTTTAATACCTTACATAGTCTCTGTAAATTTGATTACTCTATCTGTAGTCTGATATCATAGTTGAGAACTCACATTGTTACTGTGTACTTTATCTGATATCATCTTAATATTTTACATAGTCTCTGTAAGTTTGATTACTCTATCTGTAGTTTGATATCATAGTTAAGATCTCACATTGTTACTGAGTACTTTATCTTATATCATCTTTAATACCTTACATAGTCTCTGTAATTTTGATTACGCTATCTGTAGTCTGATATCATAGTTGAGAACTCACATTGTTACTGTGTACTTTATCTGATGTCATCTTTAATACCTTACATAGTCTCTGTAAGTTTGATTACTCTATCTGTAGTCTGATATTATACTTGAGAACTGATATTGTTACTGTGTACTTTATCTGAAATCATCTTTAATACCATACATAGTCTCTGTAAGTTTGATTACTCTATCTGTAGTCTGATATCATAGTTAAGAACTCACATTGTTACTGTGTACTTTATCTGATATCATCTTAATATGTTACATAGTCTCTGTAAACGTGATTACTCTATCTGTAGTCTGATATCATAGTTGAGAACTCACATTGTTACTGTGTACTTTATCTGATATCATCTTTAATACCATACATAGTCTCTGTAAATTTGATAACTCTATCTGTAGTCTGATATCATAGTCGAGAATTCACATTGCTACTGTGTACTTTATCTGATATCATCTTTAATACCTTACATAGTCTCTGTGTTTGATTACTCTATCTGTAGACTGATATCATAGTTAAGAACACACATTGTCACTGTGTACTTTATCTGATATCATCTTTAGTACCTTACATAGTCTCTGTAAGTTTAATTACTCTATCTGTAGTCTGATATCATAGTTGAGAACTCACATGGTCACTGTGTGCTTTATCTGATAACATCTTTAATACCTTATATAGTCTCTGTATTGATTACTCTATCTGTAGTCCGATATCATAGTTAAAAACACACATTGTCACTGTGTACTTTATCTGATATCATCGTTAATACCTTACATAGTCTATGTAAGTTTGATTACTCTATCTGTAGATTGATATCATAGTTATGAACTCACATTGTCACTGTGTACTTCATCTGAAGTCATCTTTAATACCTTACATAGTCTCTGTAAGTTTGATTACTCTATCTGTAGTCTGATATCATAGTTGAGAACTCACATTGATACTGTGTACTTTATCTGATATCATCTTTAATACCTTACATATCTCTGTAAGTTTAATTACTCTAGCTGTAGACTGATATCATAGTTGAGAACTCACATTGTTACTGTGTACTTTATCTGATATCATCTTTAATACCTTACATAGTCTCTGTAAATTTGATTACTCTATCTGTAGTCTGATATCACAGTTGAGAACTCACATTGTTACTGTGTACTTTATCTGATGTCATCTTAAATACTTTACATAGTCTCTGTAAATTTGATTACTCTATCTGTAGTTTGATATCGTAGTTAAGAACACACTTTGTCACTGTGTACTTTATCTGATATCATCTTTAATACCTTACATAGTCTCTGTAAGTTTGATTACTCTATCTGTAGTCTGATATCATAGTTAAGAACCCACATTGTTACTGTGTACTTTATCTGATAACATCTTTAATACCTTACATGGTCTCTGTAAGTTTGATTACTCTATCTGTAGTCTGATATCATAGATGAGAACTCACATTGTTACTGTGTACTCTATCTGATATCATCTTTAATAACTTACATATCTCTGTAAGTTTAATTACTCTATCTGTAGTCTGATATCATAGTTAAGAAGTCACATTGTTACTGTGTACTTTATCTGATAACATCTTTAATACCTTACATAGTCTCTGTAAATTTGATTATTCTATCTATAGTCTGATATCGTAGTTGAGAACTCACATTGTTACTGTGTACTTTATCTGATGTCATTTTTAATAACTTACATAGTCTCTGTAAGTTTGATTACTGTATCTGTAGTCTGATATCATAGTTGAGAACTCACTTTGTTACTGTGTACTTTATCTGATATCATCTTTAATACCTTACATAGTCTCTGTAAATTTCATTACTCTATCTGTAGTCTCATATCATAGTTGAGAATTAACATTGTTACTGTGTACTTTATCTGATGTCATCTTTAATACCTTACGTAGTTTCTGTAAGTTTGATAACTCTATCTGTAGTTTGATATAATAGTTAAGATTTCACATTGTTACTGAGTACTTTATCTGATATCATCTTTAATACCTTACATAGTCTCTGTAAATTTGATTACTCTATCTGTAGTCTGATATCATAGTTGAGAACTCACATTGTTACTGTGTAATTTATCTGATGTCATCTTTAATACCTTATATAGTCTCTGTAAGTTTGATTACTATATCTGTAGTCTGATATCATAGTTGAGAACTCACATTGTTACTGTGTACTCTATCTGATATCATCTTTATTACCATACATAGTCTCTGTAAATTTGATTACTCTATCTGTAGTCTGATATCATAGTTGAGAACTCACATTGTTACTGTGTACTTTATCTGATGTCATCTTTAATACCTTACGTAGTCTTTGTAAGTTTGAATACTCTATCTGTAGTTTGATATGATAGTTAAGATCTCACATTGTTACTGAGTACTTTATCTGATATCATCTTTAATACCTTACATAGTCCCTGTAAATTTGATTACTCTATCTGTAGTCTGATATCATAGTTGAGAACTCTCATTGTTACTGTTTACTTTATCTGATGTCATCTTTAATACCTTACATAGTCTCTGAAAGTTTGATTACTCTATCTCTAGTCTGATATCATAGTTGAGAACTCACATTGTTACAGAGTACTTTATCTGATGTCATCTTTAATACCTTACATAGTCTCTGTAAATTTGATTACTCTATCTGTAGTCTGATATCATAGTTGAGAACTCACATTGTTACTGTGTGTTTTATCTGATGTCATCTTTAATACCTTACATAGTCTCTGTAAGTTTGATTACTCTATCTGTAGTCTGATATCATAGATGAGAACTCACATTGTTACTGTGTACTTTATCTGATATCATCTTTAATACCTTACATAGTCTCCGTAAGTTTCATTACTCTATCTGTAGTCTGATATCATAGTTAAGAACTCACATTGTTACTGTGTACTTTATCTGATTTCATCTTAATATCTTACATAGAGTCTGTAAGTTTGATTACTCTATCTGTAGTCTGATATCATAGTTGAAAACTCACATGGTCACTGTGTACTTTATCTGATACCATCTTTAATATCTTACATAGTCTCTGTATTGATTACTCTATCTGTAGTGTGATATCATAGTTAAAAACACACATTGTCACTGCGTACTTTATCTGATATCATCTTTAATACCTTACATAGTCTATGTAAATTTGATTACGCTATCTGTAGTCTGATATCATAGTTGAGAACTCACATTGTTACTGTGTACTTTATCTGATGTCATCTTTAATACCTTACATAGTCTCTGTAAGTTTGATTACTCTATCTGTAGTCTGATATTATACTTGAGAACTGATATTGTTACTGTGTACTTTATCTGAAATCATCTTTAATACCATACATAGTCTCTGTAAGTTTGATTACTCTATCTGTAGTCTGATATCATATTTAAGAACTCACATTGTTACTGTGTACTTTATCTGATATCATCTTAATATGTTACATAGTCTCTGTAAACGTGATTACTCTATCTGTAGTCTGATATCATAGTTGAGAACTCACATTGTTACTGTGTACTTTATCTGATATCATCTTTAATACCTTACATAGTCTCTGTAAATTTGATAACTCTATCTGTAGTCTGATATCATAGTCGAGAACTCACATTGCTACTGTGTACTTTATCTGATATCATCTTTAATACCTTACATAGTCTCTGTGTTTGATTACTCTATCTGTAGACTGATATCATAGTTAAGAACACACATTGTCACTGTGTACTTTATCTGATATCATCTTTAGTACCTTACATAGTCTCTGTAAGTTTAATTACTCTATCTGTAGTCTGATATCATAGTTGAGAACTCACATGTTCACTGTGTGCTTTATCTGATATCATCTTTAATACCTTATATAGTCTCTGTATTGATTACTCTATCTGTAGTCCGATATCATAGTTAAAAACACACATTGTCACTGTGTACTTTATCTGATATCATCTTTAATACCTTACATAGTCTATGTAAGTTTGATTACTCTATCTGTAGATTGATATCATAGTTAAGAACTCACATTGTCACTGTGAACTTCATCTGAAATCATCTTTAATACCTTACATAGTCTCTGTAAGTTTGATTACTCTATCTGTAGTCTGATATCATAGTTAAGAACTCACATTGATACTGTGTACTTTATCTGATATCATCTTTAATACCTTACATATCTCTGTAAGTTTAATTACTCTAGCTGTAGACTGATATCATAGTTGAGAACTCACATTGTTACTGTGTACTTTATCTGATATCATCTTTAATACCTTACATAGTCTCTGTAAATTTGATTACTCTATCTGTAGTCTGATATCACAGTTGAGAACTCACATTGTTACTGTGTACTTTATCTGATGTCATCTTTAATACCTTACATAGTCTCTGTAAGTTCGATTATTCTATCTGTAGTCTGATATCATAGTTGAGAACTCACATTGTTACTTTGTACTTTATCTGATATCATCTTTAATACCTTACAAAGTCTCTGTAAGTTTGATTACTCTATCTGTAGTCTGATATCATAGTTGAGAACTCACATGGTCACTGTGTACTTTATCTGATATCATCTTAAATACTTTACATAGTCTCTGTAAATTTGATTACTCTATCTGTAGTTTGATATCGTAGTTAAGAACACACTTTGTCACTGTGTACTTTATCTGATATCATCTTTAATAACTTACATAGTCTCTATACGTTTGATTACTCTATCTGTAGTCTGATATCATAGTTAAGAACTCACATTGTTACTGTGTACTTTATCTGATAACATCTTTAATACCTTACATAGTCTCTGTAAGTTTGATTACTCTATCTGTAGTCTGATATCATAGATGAGAACTCACATTGTTACTGTGTACTCTATCTGATATCATCTTTAATAACTTACATATCTCTGTAAGTTTAATTAATCTATCTGTAGTCTGATATCATAGTTAAGAACTCACATTGTTACTGTGTACTTTATCTGATATCATCTTTAATACCTTACATAGTCTCTGTAAATTTGATTATTCTATCTATAGTCTGATATCATAGTTGAGAACTCACATTGTTACTGTGTACTTTATCTGATGTCATTTTTATTAACTTACATAGTCTCTGTAAGTTTGATTACTGTATCTGTAGTCTCATATCATAGTTGAGAATTAACATTGTTACTGTGTACTTTATCTGATGTCATCTTTAATACCTTACGTAGTTTCTGTAAGTTTGATAACTCTATCTGTAGTTTGATATAATAGTTAAGATCTCACATTGTTACTGAGTACTTTATCTGATATCATCTTTAATACCTTACATAGTTCCTGTAAATTTGATTACTCTATCTGTAGTCTGATATCATAGTTGAGAACTCACATTGTTACTGTTTACTTTATCTGATGTCATCTTTAATACCTTACATAGTCTCAGTAAGTTTGATTACTCTATCTCTAGTCTGATATCATAGTTGAGAACTCACATTGTTACAGAGTACTTTATCTGATGTCATCTTTAATACCTTACATAGTCTCTGTAAATTTGATTACTCTATCTGTAGTCTGATATCATAGTTGAGAACTCACATTGTTACTGTGTGTTTTATCTGATGTCATCTTTAATACCTTACATAGTCTCTGTAAGTCTGATTACTCTATCTGTAGTCTGATATCATAGATGAGAACTCACATTGTTACTGTGTACTTTATCTGATATCTTCTTTAATACCTTACATAGTCTCTGTAAGTTTCATTACTCTATCTGTAGTCTGATATCATAGTTAAGAACTCACATTTTTACTGTGTACTTTATCTGATTTCATCTTAATATCCTACATAGAGTCTGTAAGTTTGATTACTCTATCTGTAGTCTGATATCATAGTTGAAAACTCACATGGTCAATTTGTACTTTATCTGATACCATCTTTAATATCTTACATAGTCTCTGTATTGATTACTCTATCTGTAGTGTGATATCATAGTTAAAAACACACATTGTCACTGCGTACTTTATCTGATATCATCTTTAATACCTTACATAGTCTATGTAAATTTGATTACTCTATCTGTAGATTGATATCATAGTTAAGAACTCACATTGTCACTGTGTACTTCATCTGAAATCATCTTTAATACCTTACATAGTCTCTGTAAGTTTGATTACTCTATCTGTAGTCTGATATCATAGTTAAGAACTCACATTGTTACTGTGTACTTTATCTGATAACATCTTTAATACCTTACATAGTCTATGTAAGTTTTATTACTCTATCTGTAGTCTGATATTATAGTTGGAACTGATATTGTTACTGTGTACTTTATCTGATATCATCTTTAATACCATACATAGTCTCTGTAAATTTGATTACTCTATCTGTAGTCTGATATCATAGTTGAGAACTCACATTGTTACTGTGTGTTTTATCTGATGTCATCTTTAATACCTTACATAGTCTCTGTAAGTTTGATTACTCTATCTGTAGTCTGATATCATAGATGAGAACTCTCATTGTTACTGTGTACTTTATCTGATATCATCTTTAATACCTTACATAGTCTCTGTAAGTTTCATTACTCTATCTGTAGTCTGATATCATAGTAAGGAACTCACATTGTTACTGTGTACTTTATCTGATTTCATCTTAATATCTTACATAGAGTCTGTAAGTTTGATTACTCTATCTGTAGTCTGATATCATAGTTGAAAACTCACATGGTCACTGTGTACTTTATCTGATACCATCTTTAATATCTTACATAGTCTCTGTATTGATTACTCTATCTGTAGTGTGATATCATAGTTGAGAACTCACATTGATACTGTGTACTTTATCTGATATCATCTTTAATACCTTACATAGTCTCTGTAAGTTTGATTACTCTATCTGTAGTCTGATATCATAGTTGAGAACTCACATTGTTACTGTGTAATTTATCTGATGTCATCTTTAATACCTTATATAGTCTCTGTAAGTTTGATTACTCTATCTGTAGTCTGATATTATACTTGAGAACTGATATTGTTACTGTGTACTTTATCTGAAATCATCTTTAATACCATACATAGTCTCTGTAAGTTTGATTACTCTATCTGTAGTCTGATATCATAGTTAAGAACTCACATTGTTACTGTGTACTTTATCTGATATCATCTTAATATGTTACATAGTCTCTGTAAACGTGATTACTCTATCTGTAGTCTGATATCATAGTTAAGAACTCACATTGTTACTGTGTACTTTATCTGATATCATCTTAATATGTTACATAGTCTCTGTAAACGTGATTACTCTATCTGTAGTCTGATATCATAGTTGAGAACTCACATTGTTACTGTGTACTTTATCTGATATCATCTTTAATACCTTACATAGTCTCTGTAAATTTGATAACTCTATCTGTAGTCTGATATCATAGTCGAGAACTCACATTGCTACTGTGTACTTTATCTGATATCATCTTTAATACCTTATATAGTCTCTGTATTGATTACTCTATCTGTAGTCCGATATCATAGTTAAAAACACACATTGTCACTGTGTACATTATCTGATATCATCTTTAATACCTTACATAGTCTATGTAAGTTTGATTACTCTATCTGTAGATTGATATCATAGTTAAGAACCCCAATTGTCACTGTGTACTTCATCTGAAATCATCTTTAATACCTTACATAGTCTCTGTAAATTTGATTACTCTATCTGTAGTCTGATATCATAGTTAAGAACTCACATTGATACTGTGTACTTTATCTGATATCATCTTTAATACCTTACATATCTCTGTAAGTTTAATTACTCTAGCTGTAGACTGATATCATAGTTGAGAACTCACATTGTTACTGTGTACTTTATCTGATATCATCTTTAATACCTTACATAGTCTCTGTAAATTTGATTACTCTATCTGTAGTTTGATATCGTAGTTAAGAACACACTTTGTCACTGTGTACTTTATCTGATATCATCTTTAATACCTTACATAGTCTCTGTAAGTTTGATTACTCTATCTGTAGTCTGATATCATAGTTAAGAACTCACATTGTTACTGTGTACTCTATCTGATATCATCTTTAATAACTTACATATCTCTGTAAGTTTAATTACTCTATCTGTAGTCTGATATCATAGTTAAGAACTCACATTGTTACTGTGTACTTTATCTGATATCATCTTTAATACCTTACATAGTCTCTGTAAATTTGATTATTCTATCTATAGTCTGATATCATAGTTGAGAACTCACATTGTTACTGTGTACTTTATCTGATGTCATTTTTAATAACTTACATAGTCTCTGTAAGTTTGATTACTGTATCTGTAGTCTGATATCATAGTTGAGAACTCACTTTGTTACTGTGTACTTTATCTGATATCATCTTTAATACCTTACATAGTCTCTGTAAATTTCATTACTCTATCTGTAGTCTCATATCATAGTTGAGAATTAACATTGTTACTGTGTACTTTATCTGATGTCATCTTTAATACCTTACGTAGTTTCTGTAAGTTTGATAACTCTATCTGTAGTTTGATATCATAGTTAAGATCTCACATTGTTACTGAGTACTTTATCTGATATCATCTTTAATACCTTACATAGTCTCTGTAAATTTGATTACTCTATCTGTAGTCTGATATCATAGTTGAGAACTCACATTGTTACTGTGTAATTTATCTGATGTCATCTTTAATACCTTATATAGTCTCTGTAAGTTTGATTACTATATCTGTAGTCTGATATCATAGTTGAGAACTCACATTGTTACTGTGTACTCTATGTGATATCATCTTTATTACATTACATAGTCTCTGTGAATTTGATTACTCTATCTGTAGTCTCATATCATAGTTGAGAATTAACATTGTTACTGTGTACTCTATCTGATATCATCTTTAATAACTTACATATCTCTGTAAGTTTAATTACTCTATCTGTAGTCTGATATCATAGTTAAGAACTCACATTGTTACTGTGTACTTTATCTGATATCATCTTTAATACCTTACATAGTCTCTGTAAATTTGATTATTCTATCTATAGTCTGATATCATAGTTGAGAACTCACATTGTTACTGTGTACTTTATCTGATGTCATTTTTATTAACTTACATAGTCTCTGTAAGTTTGATTACTGTATCTGTAGTCTGATATCATAGTTGAGAACTCACTTTGTTAATGTGTACTTTATCTGATATCATCTTTAATACCTTACAAAGTCTCTGTAAATTTCATTACTCTATCTGTAGTCTCATATCATAGTTGAGAATTAACATTGTTACTGTGTACTTTATCTGATGTCATCTTTAATACCTTACGTAGTTTCTGTAAGTTTGATAACTCTATCTGTAGTTTGATATAATAGTTAAGATCTCACATTGTTACTGAGTACTTTATCTGATATCATCTTTAATACCTTACATAGTCTCTGTAAATTTGATTACTCTATCTGTAGTCTGATATCATAGTTGAGAACTCACATTGTTACTGTGTAATTTATCTGATGTCATCTTTAATACCTTATATAGTCTCTGTAAGTTTGATTACTATATCTGTAGTCTGATATCATAGTTGAGAACTCACATTGTTACTGTGTACTCTATCTGATATCATCTTTATTACCTTACATAGTCTCTGTGAATTTGATTACTCTATCTGTAGTCTGATATCATAGTTGAGAACTCACATTGTTACTGTGTACTTTATCTGATGTCATCTTTAATACCTTAAGTAGTCTTTGTAAGTTTGAATACTCTATCTGTAGTTTGATATGATAGTTAAGATCTCACATTGTTACTGAGTACTTTATCTGATATCATCTTTAATACCTTACATAGTCCCTGTAAATTTGATTACTCTATCTGTAGTCTGATATCATAGTTGAGAACTCTCATTGTTACTGTTTACTTTATCTGATGTCATCTTTAATACCTTACATAGTCTCTGAAAGTTTGATTACTCTATCTCTAGTCTGATATCATAGTTGAGAACTCACATTGTTACAGAGTACTTTATCTGATGTCATCTTTAATACCTTACATAGTCTCTGTAAATTTGATTACTCTATCTGTAGTCTGATATCATAGTTGAGAACTCACATTGTTACTGTGTGTTTTATCTGATGTCATCTTTAATACCTTACATAGTCTCTGTAAGTTTGATTACTCTATCTGTAGTCTGATATCATAGATGAGAACTCACATTGTTACTGTGTACTTTATCTGATATCATCTTTAATACCTTACATAGTCTCTGTAAGTTTCATTACTCTATCTGTAGTCTGATATCATAGTTAAGAACTCACATTGTTACTGTGTACTTTATCTGATTTCATCTTAATATCTTACATAGAGTCTGTAAGTTTGATTACTCTATCTGTAGTCTGATATCATAGTTGAAAACTCACATGGTCACTGTGTACTTTATCTGATACCATCTTTAATATCTTACATAGTCTCTGTATTGATTACTCTATCTGTAGTGTGATATCATAGTTAAAAACACACATTGTCACTGCGTACTTTATCTGATATCATCTTTAATACCTTACATAGTCTATGTAAATTTGATTACGCTATCTGTAGTCTAATATCATAGTTGAGAACTCACATTGTTACTGTGTACTTTATCTGATGTCATCTTTAATACCTTACATAGTCTCTGTAAGTTTGATTACTCTATCTGTAGTCTGATATTATACTTGAGAACTGATATTGTTACTGTGTACTTTATCTGAAATCATCTTTAATACCATACATAGTCTCTGTAAGTTTGATTACTCTATCTGTAGTCTGATATCATAGTTAAGAACTCACATTGTTACTGTGTACTTTATCTGATATCATCTTAATATGTTACATAGTCTCTGTAAACGTGATTACTCTATCTGTAGTCTGATATCATAGTTGAGAACTCACATTGTTACTGTGTACTTTATCTGATATCATCTTTAATACCTTACATAGTCTATGTAAATTTGATAACTCTATCTGTAGTCTGATATCATAGTCGAGAACTCACATTGCTACTGTGTACTTTATCTGATATCATCTTTAATACCTTACATAGTCTCTGTGTTTGATTACTCTATCTGTAGACTGATATCATAGTTAAGAACACACATTGTCACTGTGTACTTTATCTGATATCATCTTTAGTACCTTACATAGTCTCTGTAAGTTTAATTACTCTATCTGTAGTCTGATATCATAGTTGAGAACTCACATGTTCACTGTGTGCTTTATCTGATATCATCTTTAATACCTTATATAGTCTCTGTATTGATTACTCTATCTGTAGTCCGATATCATAGTTAAAAACACACATTGTCACTGTGTACTTTATCTGATATCATCTTTAATACCTTACATAGTCTATGTAAGTTTGATTACTCTATCTGCAGATTGATATCATAGTTAAGAACTCACATTGTCACTGTGAACTTCATCTGAAATCATCTTTAATACCTTACATAGTCTCTGTAAGTTTGA
This sequence comes from Prosapia bicincta, assembly GCA_036971475.1. Lineage (NCBI taxonomy): Eukaryota > Metazoa > Arthropoda > Insecta > Hemiptera > Cercopidae > Prosapia > Prosapia bicincta. The sequence goes on from JBAIZL010000002.1 coordinate 53,372,795, forward strand.
TTACTCTATCTGTAGTCTGATATCATAGTTAAGAACTCACATTGATACTGTGTACTTTATCTGATATCATCTTTAATACCTTACATATCTCTGTTAGTTTAATTACTCTAGCTGTAGACTGATATCATAGTTGAGAACTCACATTGTTACTGTGTACTTTATCTGATATCATCTTTAATACCTTACATAGTCTCTGTAAATTTGATTACTCTATCTGTAGTCTGATATCACAGTTGAGAACTCACATTGTTACTGTGTACTTTATCTGATGTCATCTTTAATACCTTACATAGTCTCTGTAAGTTCGATTATTCTATCTGTAGTCTGATATCATAGTTGAGAACTCACATTGTTACTTTGTACTTTATCTGATATCATCTTTAATACCTTACAAAGTCTCTGTAAGTTTGATTACTCTATCTGTAGTCTGATATCATAGTTGAGAACTCACATGGTCACTGTGTACATTATCTGATATCATCTTAAATACTTTACATAGTCTCTGTAAATTTGATTACTCTATCTGTAGTTTGATATCGTAGTTAAGAACACACTTTGTCACTGTGTACTTTATCTGATATCATCTTTAATACCTTACATAGTCTCTATACGTTTGATTACTCTATCTGTAGTCTGATATCATAGTTAAGAACTCACATTGTTACTGTGTACTTTATCTGATAACATCTTTAATACCTTACATAGTCTCTGTAAGTTTGATTACTCTATCTGTAGTCTGATATCATAGATGAGAACTCACATTGTTACTGTGTACTCTATCTGATATCATCTTTAATAACTTACCTATCTCTGTAAGTTTAATTAATCTATCTGTAGTCTGATATCATAGTTAAGAACTCACATTGTTACTGTGTACTTTATCTGATATCATCTTTAATACCTTACATAGTCTCTGTAAATTTGATTATTCTATCTATAGTCTGATATCATAGTTGAGAACTCACATTGTTACTGTGTACTTTATCTGATGTCATTTTTATTAACTTACATAGTCTCTGTAAGTTTGATTACTGTATCTGTAGTCTGATATCATAGTTGAGAACTCACTTTGTTACTGTGTACTTTATCTGATATCATCTTTAATACTTTACAAAGTCTCTGTAAATTTCATTACTCTATCTGTAGTCTCATATCATAGTTGAGAATTAACATTGTTACTGTGTACTTTATCTGATGTCATCTTTAATACCTTACGTAGTTTCTGTAAGTTTGATAACTCTATCTGTAGTTTGATATAATAGTTAAGATCTCACATTGTTACTGAGTACTTTATCTGATATCATCTTTAATACCTTACATAGTCTCTGTAAATTTGATTACTCTATCTGTAGTCTGATATCATAGTTGAGAACTCACATTGTTACTGTGTAATTTATCTGATGTCATCTTTAATACCTTATATAGTCTCTGTAAGTTTGATTACTATATCTGTAGTCTGATATCATAGTTGAGAACTCACATTGTTACTGTGTACTCTATCTGATATCATCTTTATTACCTTACATAGTCTCTGTGAATTTGATTACTCTATCTGTAGTCTGATATCATAGTTGAGAACTCACATTGTTACTGTGTACTTTATCTGATGTCATCTTTAATACCTTAAGTAGTCTTTGTAAGTTTGAATACTCTATCTGTAGTTTGATATGATAGTTAAGATCTCACATTGTTACTGAGTACTTTATCTGATATCATCTTTAATACCTTACATAGTTCCTGTAAATTTGATTACTCTATCTGTCTTCTGATATCATAGTTGAGAACTCACATTGTTACTGTTTACTTTATCTGATGTCATCTTTAATACCTTACATAGTCTCTGTAAGTTTGATTACTCTATCTCTAGTCTGATATCATAGTTGAGAACTCACATTGTTACAGAGTACTTTATCTGATGTCATCTTTAATACCTTACATAGTCTCTGTAAATTTGATTACTCTATCTGTAGTCTGATATCATAGTTGAGAACTCACATTGTTACTGTGTGTTTTATCTGATGTCATCTTTAATACCTTACATAGTCTCTGTAAGTTTGATTACTCTATCTGTAGTCTGATATCATAGATGAGAACTCACATTGTTACTGTGTACTTTATCTGATATCATCTTTAATACCTTACATAGTCTCTGTAAGTTTCATTACTCTATCTGTAGTCTGATATCATAGTTAAGAACTCACATTGTTACTGTGTACTTTATCTGATTTCATCTTAATATCCTACATAGAGTCTGTAAGTTTGATTACTCTATCTGTAGTCTGATATCATAGTTGAAAACTCACATGGTCAATGTGTACTTTATCTGATACCATCTTTAATATCTTACATAGTCTCTGTATTGATTACTCTATCTGTAGTGTGATATCATAGTTAAAAACACACATTGTCACTGCGTACTTTATCTGATATCATCTTTAATACCTTACATAGTCTATGTAAATTTGATTACTCTATCTGTAGATTGATATCATAGTTAAGAACTCACATTGTCACTGTGTACTTCATCTGAAATCATCTTTAATACCTTACATAGTCTCTGTAAGTTTGATTACTCTATCTGTAGTCTGATATCATAGTTAAGAACTCACATTGTTACTGTGTACTTTATCTGATAACATCTTTAATACCTTACATAGTCTATGTAAGTTTTATTACTCTATCTGTAGTCTGATATTATAGTCGAGAACTGATATTGTTACTGTGTACTTTATCTGATATCATCTTTAATACCATACATAGTCTCTGTAAATTTGATTACTCTATCTGTAGTCTGATATCATAGTTGAGAACTCACATTGTTACTGTGTGTTTTATCTGATGTCATCTTTAATACCTTACATAGTCTCTGTAAGTTTGATTACTCTATCTGTAGTCTGATATCATAGATGAGAACTCTCATTGTTACTGTGTACTTTATCTGATATCATCTTTAATACCTTACATAGTCTCTGTAAGTTTCATTACTCTATCTGTAGTCTGATATCATAGTTAAGAACTCACATTGTTACTGTGTACTTTATCTGATTTCATCTTAATATCTTACATAGAGTTTGTAAGTTTGATTACTCTATCTGTAGTCTGATATCATAGTTGAAAACTCACATGGTCACTGTGTACTTTATCTGATACCATCTTTAATATCTTACATAGTCTCTGTATTGATTACTCTATCTGTAGTGTGATATCATAGTTAAAAACACACATTGTCACTGCATACTTTATCTGATATCATCTTTAATACCTTACATAGTCTATGTAAATTTGATTACGCTATCTGTAGTCTGATATCATAGTTGAGAACTCACATTGATACTGTGTACTTTATCTGATATCATCTTTAATACCTTACATAGTCTCTGTAAGTTTGATTACTCTATCTGTAGTCTGATATTATACTTGAGAACTGATATTGTTACTGTGTACTTTATCTGAAATCATCTTTAATACCATACATAGTCTCTGTAAGTTTGATTACTCTATCTGTAGTCTGATATCATAGTTAAGAACTCACATTGTTACTGTGTACTTTATCTGATATCATCTTAATATGTTACATAGTCTCTGTAAACGTGATTACTCTATCTGTAGTCTGATATCATAGTTGCGAACCCACATTGTTACTGTGTACTTTATCTGATATCATCTTTAATACCTTACATAGTCTCTGTAAATTTGATAACTCTATCTGTAGTCTGATATCATAGTCGAGACCTCACATTGCTACTGTGTACTTTATCTGATATCATCTTTAATACCTTACATAGTCTCTGTGTTTGATTACTCTATCTGTAGACTGATATCATAGTTAAGAACACACATTGTCACTGTGTACTTTATCTGATATCATCTTTAGTACCTTACATAGTCTCTGTAAGTTTAATTACTCTAGCTGTAGTCTGATATCATAGTTGAGAATTCACATGGTCACTGTGTGCTTTATTTGATATCATCTTTAATACCTTATATAGTCTCTGTATTGATTACTCTATCTGTAGTCCGATATCATAGTTAAAAACACACATTGTCACTGTGTACATTATCTGATATCATCTTTAATACCTTACATAGTCTATGTAAGTTTGATTACTCTATCTGTAGATTGATATCATAGTTAAGAACCCCAATTGTCACTGTGTACTTCATCTGAAATCATCTTTAATACCTTACATAGTCTCTGTAAGTTTGATTACTCTATCTGTAGTCTGATATCATAGTTAAGAACTCACATTGATACTGTGTACTTTATCTGATATCATCTTTAATACCTTACATATCTCTGTAAGTTTAATTACTCTAGCTGTAGACTGATATCATAGTTGAGAACTCACATTGTTACTGTGTACTTTATCTGATATCATCTTTAATACCTTACATAGTCTCTGTAAATTTGATTACTCTATCTGTAGTTTGATATCGTAGTTAAGAACACACTTTGTCACTGTGTACTTTATCTGATATCATCTTTAATACCTTACATAGTCTCTGTAAGTTTGATTACTCTATCTGTAGTCTGATATCATAGTTAAGAACTCACATTGTTACTGTGTACTCTATCTGATATCATCTTTAATAACTTACATATCTCTGTAAGTTTAATTACTCTATCTGTAGTCTGATATCATAGTTAAGAACTCACATTGTTACTGTGTACTTTATCTGATATCATCTTTAATACCTTACATAGTCTCTGTAAATTTGATTATTCTATCTATAGTCTGATATCATAGTTGAGAACTCACATTGTTACTGTGTACTTTATCTGATGTCATTTTTAATAACTTACATAGTCTCTGTAAGTTTGATTACTGTATCTGTAGTCTGATATCATAGTTGAGAACTCACTTTGTTACTGTGTACTTTATCTGATATCATCTTTAATACCTTACATAGTCTCTGTAAATTTCATTACTCTATCTGTAGTCTCATATCATAGTTGAGAATTAACATTGTTACTGTGTACTTTATCTGATGTCATCTTTAATACCTTACGTAGTTTCTGTAAGTTTGATAACTCTATCTGTAGTCTGATATCATAGTTGAGAACTCACATTGTTACTGTGTAATTTATCTGATGTCATCTTTAATACCTTATATAGTCTCTGTAAGTTTATTACTATATCTGTAGTCTGATATCATAGTTGAGAACTCACATTGTTACTGTGTACTCTATCTGATATCATCTTTATTACCTTACATAGTCTCTGTAAATTTGATTACTCTATCTGTAGTCTGATATCATAGTTGAGAACTCACATTGTTACTGTGTACTTTATCTGATGTCATCTTTAATACCTTACATAGTCTCTGTAAATTTGATTACTCTATCTGTAGTCTGATATCATAGTTGAGAACTCACATTGTTACTGTGTAATTTATCTGATGTCATCTTTAATACCTTATATAGTCTCTGTAAGTTTATTACTATATCTGTAGTCTGATATCATAGTTGAGAACTCACATTGTTACTGTGTACTCTATCTGATATCATCTTTATTACCTTACATAGTCTCTGTAAATTTGATTACTCTATCTGTAGTCTGATATCATAGTTGAGAACTCACATTGTTACTGTGTACTTTATCTGATGTCATCTTTAATACCTTACGTAGTCTTTGTAAGTTTGAATACTCTATCTGTAGTTTGATATGATAGTTAAGATCTCACATTGTTACTGAGTACTTTATCTGATATCATCTTTAATACCTTACATAGTCCCTGTAAATTTGATTACTCTATCTGTAGTCTGATATCATAGTTGAGAACTCACATTGTTACTGTTTACTTTATCTGATGTCATCTTTAATACCTTACATAGTCTCTGTAAGTTTGATTACTCTATCTCTAGTCTGATATCATAGTTGAGAACTCACATTGTTACAGAGTACTTTATCTGATGTCATCTTTAATACCTTACATAGTCTCTGTAAATTTGATTACTCTATCTGTAGTCTGATATCATAGTTGAGAACTCACATTGTTACTGTGTGTTTTATCTGATGTCATCTTTAATACCTTACATAGTCTCTGTAAGTTTGATTACTCTATCTGTAGTCTGATATCATAGATGAGAACTCACATTGTTACTGTGTACTTTATCTGATATCATCTTTAATACCTTACATAGTCTCTGTAAGTTTCATTACTCTATCTGTAGTCTGATATCATAGTTAAGAACTCACATTGTTACTGTGTACTTTATCTGATTTCATCATAATATCTTACATAGAGTCTGTAAGTTTGATTACTCTATCTGTAGTCTGATATCATAGTTGAAAACTCACATGGTCACTGTGTACTTTATCTGATACCATCTTTAATATCTTACATAGTCTCTGTATTGATTACTCTATCTGTAGTGTGATATCATAGTTAAAAACACACATTGTAACTGCGTACTTTATCTGATATCATCTTTAATACCTTACATAGTCTATGTAAATTTGATTACTCTATCTGTAGATTGATATCATAGTTAAGAACTCACATTGTCACTGTGTACTTCATCTGAAATCATCTTTAATACCTTACATAGTCTCTGTAAGTTTGATTACTCTATCTGTAGTTTGATATCATAGTTAAGAACTCACATTGTTACTGTGTACTTTATCTGATAACATCTTTAATACCTTACATAGTCTCTGTAAGTTTGATTACTCTATCTGTAGATTGATATCATAGTTAAAAACTCACATTGTTACTGTGTACTTTATCTGATAACATCTTTAAAACCTTACATAGTCTCTGTAAGTTTGATTACTCTATCTGTAGTCTGATATCATAGATGAGAACTCACATTGTTACTGTTTACTTTATCTGATGTCATCTTTAATACCTTACATAGTCTCTGTAAGTTTGATTACTCTATCTCTAGTCTGATATCATAGTTGAGAACTCACATTGTTACAGAGTACTTTATCTGATGTCATCTTTAATACCTTACATAGTCTCTGTAAATTTGATTACTCTATCTGTAGTCTGATATCATAGTTGAGAACTCACATTGTTACTGTGTGTTTTATCTGTTATCATCTTTAGTACCTTACATAGTCTCTGTAAGTTTAATTACTCTAGCTGTAGTCTGATATCATAGTTGAGAATTCACATGGTCACTGTGTGCTTTATTTGATATCATCTTTAATACCTTATATAGTCTCTGTATTGATTACTCTATCTGTAGTCCGATATCATAGTTAAAAACACACATTGTCACTGTGTACATTATCTGATATCATCTTTAATACCTTACATAGTCTATGTAAGTTTGATTACTCTATCTGTAGATTGATATCATAGTTAAGAACCCCAATTGTCACTGTGTACTTCATCTGAAATCATCTTTAATACCTTACATAGTCTCTGTAAGTTTGATTACTCTATCTGTAGTCTGATATCATAGTTAAGAACTCACATTGATACTGTGTACTTTATCTGATATCATCTTTAATACCTTACATATCTCTGTAAGTTTAATTACTCTAGCTGTAGACTGATATCATAGTTGAGAACTCACATTGTTACTGTGTACTTTATCTGATATCATCTTTAATACCTTACATAGTCTCTGTAAATTTGATTACTCTATCTGTAGTTTGATATCGTAGTTAAGAACACACTTTGTCACTGTGTACTTTATCTGATATCATCTTTAATACCTTACATAGTCTCTGTAAGTTTGATTACTCTATCTATAGTCTGATATCATAGTTGAGAACTCACATTGTTACTGTGTACTTTATCTGATATCATCTTTAATACCTTACATAGTCTCTGTAAATTTCATTACTCTATCTGTAGTCTCATATCATAGTTGAGAATTAACATTGTTACTGTGTACTTTATCTGATGTCATCTTTAATACCTTACGTAGTTTCTGTAAGTTTGATAACTCTATCTGTAGTTTGATATAATAGTTAAGATCTCACATTGTTACTGAGTACTTTATCTGATATCATCTTTAATACCTTACATAGTCTCTGTAAATTTGATTACTCTATCTGTAGTCTGATATCATAGTTGAGAACTCACATTGTTACTGTGTAATTTATCTGATGTCATCTTTAATACCTTATATAGTCTCTGTAAGTTTATTACTATATCTGTAGTCTGATATCATAGTTGAGAACTCACATTGTTACTGTGTACTCTATCTGATATCATCTTTATTACCTTACATAGTCTCTGTAAATTTGATTACTCTATCTGTAGTCTGATATCATAGTTGAGAACTCACATTGTTACTGTGTACTTTATCTGATGTCATCTTTAATACCTTACGTAGTCTTTGTAAGTTTGAATACTCTATCTGTAGTTTGATATGATAGTTAAGATCTCACATTGTTACTGAGTACTTTATCTGATATCATCTTTAATACCTTACATAGTCCCTGTAAATTTGATTACTCTATCTGTAGTCTGATATCATAGTTGAGAACTCACATTGTTACTGTTTACTTTATCTGATGTCATCTTTAATACCTTACATAGTCTCTGTAAGTTTGATTACTCTATCTCTAGTCTGATATCATAGTTGAGAACTCACATTGTTACAGAGTACTTTATCTGATGTCATCTTTAATACCTTACATAGTCTCTGTAAATTTGATTACTCTATCTGTAGTCTGATATCATAGTTGAGAACTCACATTGTTACTGTGTGTTTTATCTGATGTCATCTTTAATACCTTACATAGTCTCTGTAAGTTTGATTACTCTATCTGTAGTCTGATATCATAGATGAGAACTCACATTGTTACTGTGTACTTTATCTGATATCATCTTTAATACCTTACATAGTCTCTGTAAGTTTCATTACTCTATCTGTAGTCTGATATCATAGTTAAGAACTCACATTGTTACTGTGTACTTTATCTGATTTCATCATAATGTCTTACATAGAGTCTGTAAGTTTGATTACTCTATCTGTAGTCTGATATCATAGTTGAAAACTCACAGGGTCACTGTGTACTTTATCTGATACCATCTTTAATATCTTACATAGTCTCTGTATTGATTACTCTATCTGTAGTGTGATATCATAGTTAAAAACACACATTGTAACTGCGTACTTTATCTGATATCATCTTTAATACCTTACATAGTCTATGTAAATTTGATTACTCTATCTGTAGATTGATATCATAGTTAAGAACTCACATTGTCACTGTGTACTTCATCTGAAATCATCTTTAATACCTTACATAGTCTCTGTAAGTTTGATTACTCTATCTGTAGTTTGATATCATAGTTAAGAACTCACATTGTTACTGTGTACTTTATCTGATAACATCTTTAATACCTTACATAGTCTCTGTAAGTTTGATTACTCTATCTGTAGATTGATATCATAGTTAAAAACTCACATTGTTACTGTGTACTTTATCTGATAACATCTTTAAAACCTTACATAGTCTCTGTAAGTTTGATTACTCTATCTGTAGTCTGATATCATAGATGAGAACTCACATTGTTACTGTGTACTCTATCTGATATCATCTTTAATACCTTACATATTTCTGTAAGTTTAATTACTCTATCTGTAGTCTGATATCATAGTTAAGAACTCACATTGATACTGTGTACTTTATCTGATATCATCTTTAATACCTTACATATCTCTGTAAGTTTAATTACTCTAGCTGTAGACTGATATCATAGTTGAGAACTCACATTGTTACTGTGTACTTTATCTGATATCATCTTTAATACCTTACATAGTCTCTGTAAATTTGATTACTCTATCTGTAGTTTGATATCGTAGTTAAGAACACACTTTGTCACTGTGTACTTTATCTGATATCATCTTTAATACCTTACATAGTCTCTGTAAGTTTGATTACTCTATCTGTAGTCTGATATCATAGTTAAGAACTCACATTGTTACTGTGTACTCTATCTGATATCATCTTTAATAACTTACATATCTCTGTAAGTTTAATTACTCTATTGTAGTCTGATATCATAGTTAAGAACTCACATTGTTACTGTGTACTTTATCTGATATCATCTTTAATACCTTACATAGTCTCTGTAAATTTGATTATTCTATCTATAGTCTGATATCATAGTTGAGAACTCACATTGTTACTGTGTACTTTATCTGATGTCATTTTTAATAACTTACATAGTCTCTGTAAGTTTGATTACTGTATCTGTAGTCTGATATCATAGTTGAGAACTCACTTTGTTACTGTGTACTTTATCTGATATCATCTTTAATACCTTACATAGTCTCTGTAAATTTCATTACTCTATCTGTAGTCTCATATCATAGTTGAGAATTAACATTGTTACTGTGTACTTTATCTGATGTCATCTTTAATACCTTACGTAGTTTCTGTAAGTTTGATAACTCTATCTGTAGTTTGATATAATAGTTAAGATCTCACATTGTTACTGAGTACTTTATCTGATATCATCTTTAATAATTTACATAGTCTCTGTAAATATGATTACTCTATCTGTAGTCTGATATCATAGTTGAGAACTCACATTGTTACTGTGTAATTTATCTGATATCATCTTTATTACCTTACATAGTCTCTGTAAATTTGATTACTCTATCTGTAGTCTGATATCATAGTTGAGAACTCACATTGTTACTGTGTACTTTATCTGATGTCATCTTTAATACCTTACGTAGTCCTTGTAAGTTTGAATACTCTATCTGTAGTTTGATATGATAGTTAAGATCTCACATTGTTACTGAGTACTTTATCTGATATCATCTTTAATACCTTACATAGTCCCTGTAAATTTGATTACTCTATCTGTAGTCTGATATCATAGTTGAGAACTCACATTGTTACTGTTTACTTTATCTGATGTCATCTTTAATACCTTACATAGTCTCTGTAAGTTTGATTACTCTATCTCTAGTCTGATATCATAGTTGAGAACTCACATTGTTACAGAGTACTTTATCTGATGTCATCTTTAATACCTTACATAGTCTCTGTAAATTTGATTACTCTATCTGTAGTCTGATATCATAGTTGAGAACTCACATTGTTACTGTGTGTTTTATCTGATGTCATCTTTAATACCTTACATAGTCTCTGTAAGTTTGATTACTCTATCTGTAGTCTGATATCATAGATGAGAACTCACATTGTTACTGTGTACTTTATCTGATATCATCTTTAATACCTTACATAGTCTCTGTAAGTTTCATTACTCTATCTGTAGTCTGATATCATAGTTAAGAACTCACATTGTTACTGTGTACTTTATCTGATTTCATCATAATATCTTACATATAGTCTGTAAGTTTGATTACTCTATCTCTAGTCTGATATCATAGTTGAAAACTCACATGGTCACTGTGTACTTTATCTGATACCATCTTTAATATCTTACATAGTCTCTGTATTGATTACTCTATCTGTAGTGTGATATCATAGTTAAAAACACACATTGTAACTGCGTACTTTATCTGATATCATCTTTAATACCTTACATAGTCTATGTAAGTTTTATTACTCTATCTGTAGTCTGATATTATAGTTGAGAACTGATATTGTTACTGTGTACTTTATCTGATATCATCTTTAATACCATACATAGTCTCTGTAAGTTTGATTACTCTATCTGTAGTCTGATATCATAGTTAAGAACTCACATTGTTACTGTGTACTTTATCTGATATCATCTTAATATGTTACATAGTCTCTGTAAGTTTGATTACTCTATCTGTAGTCTGATATCATAGTTGAGAACTCACATTGTTACTGTGTACTTTATCTGATATCATCTTTAATACCTTACATTGTCTCTGTAAGTTTGATTACTCTATTTGTAGTCTGATATCATAGTTGAAAACTCACATTGTTACTGTGTACTTTATCTGATATCATCTTTAATACCTTATATAGTCTCTGTATTGATTACTCTATCTGTAGTCCGATATCATAGTTAAAAACACACATTGTCACTGTGTACATTATCTGATATCATCTTTAATAACTTACATATCTCTGTAAGTTTAATTACTCTATCTGTAGTCTGATATCATAGTTAAGAACTCACATTGTTACTGTGTACTTTATCTGATATCATCTTTAATACCTTACATAGTCTCTGTAAGTTTGATTACTCTATCTGTAGTCTGATATCATAGTTAAGAACTCACATTGATACTGTGTACTTTATCTGATATCATCTTTAATACCTTACATATCTCTGTAAGTTTAATTACTCTAGCTGTAGACTGATATCATAGTTAAGAACTCACATTGTTACTGTGTACTTTATCTGATTTCATCATAATATCTTACATAGAGTCTGTAAGTTTGATTACTCTATCTGTAGTCTGATATCATAGTTGAAAACTCACATGGTCACTGTGTACTTTATCTGATACCATCTTTAATATCTTACATAGTCTCTGTATTGATTACTCTATCTGTAGTGTGATATCATAGTTAAAAACACACATTGTAACTGCGTACTTTATCTGATATCATCTTTAATACCTTACATAGTCTATGTAAATTTGATTACTCTATCTGTAGATTGATATCATAGTTAAGAACTCACATTGTCACTGTGTACTTCATCTGAAATCATCTTTAATACCTTACATAGTCTCTGTAAGTTTGATTACTCTATCTGTAGTTTGATATCATAGTTAAGAACTCACATTGTTACTGTGTACTTTATCTGATAACATCTTTAATACCTTACATAGTCTCTGTAAGTTTGATTACTCTATCTGTAGATTGATATCATAGTTAAAAACTCACATTGTTACTGTGTACTTTATCTGATAACATCTTTAAAACCTTACATAGTCTCTGTAAGTTTGATTACTCTATCTGTAGTCTGATATCATAGATGAGAACTCACATTGTTACTGTTTACTTTATCTGATGTCATCTTTAATACCTTACATAGTCTCTGTAAGTTTGATTACTCTATCTCTAGTCTGATATCATAGTTGAGAACTCACATTGTTACAGAGTACTTTATCTGATGTCATCTTTAATACCTTACATAGTCTCTGTAAATTTGATTACTCTATCTGTAGTCTGATATCATAGTTGAGAACTCACATTGTTACTGTGTGTTTTATCTGATATCATCTTTAGTACCTTACATAGTCTCTGTAAGTTTAATTACTCTAGCTGTAGTCTGATATCATAGTTGAGAATTCACATGGTCACTGTGTGCTTTATTTGATATCATCTTTAATACCTTATATAGTCTCTGTATTGATTACTCTATCTGTAGTCCGATATCATAGTTAAAAACACACATTGTCACTGTGTACATTATCTGATATCATCTTTAATACCTTACATAGTCTATGTAAGTTTGATTACTCTATCTGTAGATTGATATCATAGTTAAGAACCCCAATTGTCACTGTGTACTTCATCTGAAATCATCTTTAATACCTTACATAGTCTCTGTAAGTTTGATTACTCTATCTGTAGTCTGATATCATAGTTAAGAACTCACATTGATACTGTGTACTTTATCTGATATCATCTTTAATACCTTACATATCTCTGTAAGTTTAATTACTCTAGCTGTAGACTGATATCATAGTTGAGAACTCACATTGTTACTGTGTACTTTATCTGATATCATCTTTAATACCTTACATAGTCTCTGTAAATTTGATTACTCTATCTGTAGTTTGATATCGTAGTTAAGAACATACTTTGTCACTGTGTACTTTATCTGATATCATCTTTAATACCTTACATAGTCTCTGTAAATTTGATTATTCTATCTATAGTCTGATATCATAGTTGAGAACTCACATTGTTACTGTGTACTTTATCTGATGTCATTTTTAATAACTTACATAGTCTCTGTAAGTTTGATTACTGTATCTGTAGTCTGATATCATAGTTGAGAACTCACTTTGTTACTGTGTACTTTATCTGATATCATCTTTAATACCTTACATAGTCTCTGTAAATTTCATTACTCTATCTGTAGTCTCATATCATAGTTGAGAATTAACATTGTTACTGTGTACTTTATCTGATGTCATCTTTAATACCTTACGTAGTTTCTGTAAGTTTGATAACTCTATCTGTAGTTTGATATAATAGTTAAGATCTCACATTGTTACTGAGTACTTTATCTGATATCATCTTTAATACCTTACATAGTCTCTGTAAATTTGATTACTCTATCTGTAGTCTGATATCATAGTTGAGAACTCACATTGTTACTGTGTAATTTATCTGATGTCATCTTTAATACCTTATATAGTCTCTGTAAGTTTATTACTATATCTGTAGTCTGATATCATAGTTGAGAACTCACATTGTTACTGTGTACTCTATCTGATATCATCTTTATTACCTTACATAGTCTCTGTAAATTTGATTACTCTATCTGTAGTCTGATATCATAGTTGAGAACTCACATTGTTACTGTGTACTTTATCTGATGTCATCTTTAATACCTTACGTAGTCTTTGTAAGTTTGAATACTCTATCTGTAGTTTGATATGATAGTTAAGATCTCACATTGTTACTGAGTACTTTATCTGATATCATCTTTAATACCTTACATAGTCCCTGTAAATTTGATTACTCTATCTGTAGTCTGATATCATAGTTGAGAACTCACATTGTTACTGTTTACTTTATCTGATGTCATCTTTAATACCTTACATAGTCTCTGTAAGTTTGATTACTCTATCTCTAGTCTGATATCATAGTTGAGAACTCACATTGTTACAGAGTACTTTATCTGATGTCATCTTTAATACCTTACATAGTCTCTGTAAATTTGATTACTCTATCTGTAGTCTGATATCATAGTTGAGAACTCACATTGTTACTGTGTGTTTTATCTGATGTCATCTTTAATACCTTACATAGTCTCTGTAAGTTTGATTACTCTATCTGTAGTCTGATATCATAGATGAGAACTCACATTGTTACTGTGTACTTTATCTGATATCATCTTTAATACCTTACATAGTCTCTGTAAGTTTCATTACTCTATCTGTAGTCTGATATCATAGTTAAGAACTCACATTGTTACTGTGTACTTTATCTGATTTCATCATAATATCTTACATAGAGTCTGTAAGTTTGATTACTCTATCTGTAGTCTGATATCATAGTTGAAAACTCACAGGGTCACTGTGTACTTTATCTGATACCATCTTTAATATCTTACATAGTCTCTGTATTGATTACTCTATCTGTAGTGTGATATCATAGTTAAAAACACACATTGTAACTGCGTACTTTATCTGATATCATCTTTAATACCTTACATAGTCTATGTAAATTTGATTACTCTATCTGTAGATTGATATCATAGTTAAGAACTCACATTGTCACTGTGTACTTCATCTGAAATCATCTTTAATACCTTACATAGTCTCTGTAAGTTTGATTACTCTATCTGTAGTTTGATATCATAGTTAAGAACTCACATTGTTACTGTGTACTTTATCTGATAACATCTTTAATACCTTACATAGTCTCTGTAAGTTTGATTACTCTATCTGTAGATTGATATCATAGTTAAAAACTCACATTGTTACTGTGTACTTTATCTGATAACATCTTTAAAACCTTACATAGTCTCTGTAAGTTAGATTACTCTATCTGTAGTCTGATATCATAGATGAGAACTCACATTGTTACTGTGTACTCTATCTGATATCATCTTTAATACCTTACATATTTCTGTAAGTTTAATTACTCTATCTGTAGTCTGATATCATAGTTAAGAACTCACATTGATACTGTGTACTTTATCTGATATCATCTTTAATACCTTACATATCTCTGTAAGTTTAATTACTCTAGCTGTAGACTGATATCATAGTTGAGAACTCACATTGTTACTGTGTACTTTATCTGATATCATCTTTAATACCTTACATAGTCTCTGTAAATTTGATTACTCTATCTGTAGTTTGATATCGTAGTTAAGAACACACTTTGTCACTGTGTACTTTATCTGATATCATCTTTAATACCTTACATAGTCTCTGTAAGTTTGATTACTCTATCTGTAGTCTGATATCATAGTTAAGAACTCACATTGTTACTGTGTACTCTATCTGATATCATCTTTAATAACTTACATATCTCTGTAAGTTTAATTACTCTATTGTAGTCTGATATCATAGTTAAGAACTCACATTGTTACTGTGTACTTTATCTGATATCATCTTTAATACCTTACATAGTCTCTGTAAATTTGATTATTCTATCTATAGTCTGATATCATAGTTGAGAACTCACATTGTTACTGTGTACTTTATCTGATGTCATTTTTAATAACTTACATAGTCTCTGTAAGTTTGATTACTGTATCTGTAGTCTGATATCATAGTTGAGAACTCACTTTGTTACTGTGTACTTTATCTGATATCATCTTTAATACCTTACATAGTCTCTGTAAATTTCATTACTCTATCTGTAGTCTCATATCATAGTTGAGAATTAACATTGTTACTGTGTACTTTATCTGATGTCATCTTTAATACCTTACGTAGTTTCTGTAAGTTTGATAACTCTATCTGTAGTTTGATATAATAGTTAAGATCTCACATTGTTACTGAGTACTTTATCTGATATCATCTTTAATACTTTACATAGTCTCTGTAAATATGATTACTCTATCTGTAGTCTGATATCATAGTTGAGAACTCACATTGTTACTGTGTAATTTATCTGATATCATCTTTATTACCTTACATAGTCTCTGTAAATTTGATTACTCTATCTGTAGTCTGATATCATAGTTGAGAACTCACATTGTTACTGTGTACTTTATCTGATGTCATCTTTAATACCTTACGTAGTCCTTGTAAGTTTGAATACTCTATCTGTAGTTTGATATGATAGTTAAGATCTCACATTGTTACTGAGTACTTTATCTGATATCATCTTTAATACCTTACATAGTCCCTGTAAATTTGATTACTCTATCTGTAGTCTGATATCATAGTTGAGAACTCACATTGTTACTGTTTACTTTATCTGATGTCATCTTTAATACCTTACATAGTCTCTGTAAGTTTGATTACTCTATCTCTAGTCTGTTATCATAGTTGAGAACTCACATTGTTACAGAGTACTTTATCTGATGTCATCTTTAATACCTTACATAGTCTCTGTAAATTTGATTACTCTATCTGTAGTCTGATATCATAGTTGAGAACTCACATTGTTACTGTGTGTTTTATCTGATGTCATCTTTAATACCTTACATAGTCTCTGTAAGTTTGATTACTCTATCTGTAGTCTGATATCATAGATGAGAACTCACATTGTTACTGTGTACTTTATCTGATATCATCTTTAATACCTTACATAGTCTCTGTAAGTTTCATTACTCTATCTGTAGTCTGATATCATAGTTAAGAACTCACATTGTTACTGTGTACTTTATCTGATTTCATCATAATATCTTACATATAGTCTGTAAGTTTGATTACTCTATCTCTAGTCTGATATCATAGTTGAAAACTCACATGGTCACTGTGTACTTTATCTGATACCATCTTTAATATCTTACATAGTCTCTGTATTGATTACTCTATCTGTAGTGTGATATCATAGTTAAAAACACACATTGTAACTGCGTACTTTATCTGATATCATCTTTAATACCTTACATAGTCTATGTAAGTTTTATTACTCTATCTGTAGTCTGATATTATAGTTGAGAACTGATATTGTTACTGTGTACTTTATCTGATATCATCTTTAATACCATACATAGTCTCTGTAAGTTTGATTACTCTATCTGTAGTCTGATATCATAGTTAAGAACTCACATTGTTACTGTGTACTTTATCTGATATCATCTTAATATGTTACATAGTCTCTGTAAGTTTGATTACTCTATCTGTAGTCTGATATCATAGTTGAGAACTCACATTGTTACTGTGTACTTTATCTGATATCATCTTTAATACCTTACATTGTCTCTGTAAGTTTGATTACTCTATTTGTAGTCTGATATCATAGTTGAAAACTCACATTGTTACTGTGTACTTTATCTGATATCATCTTTAATACCTTATATAGTCTCTGTATTGATTACTCTATCTGTAGTCCGATATCATAGTTAAAAACACACATTGTCACTGTGTACATTATCTGATATCATCTTTAATAACTTACATATCTCTGTAAGTTTAATTACTCTATCTGTAGTCTGATATCATAGTTAAGAACTCACATTGTTACTGTGTACTTTATCTGATATCATCTTTAATACCTTACATAGTCTCTGTAAGTTTGATTACTCTATCTGTAGTCTGATATCATAGTTAAGAACTCACATTGATACTGTGTACTTTATCTGATATCATCTTTAATACCTTAAATATCTCTGTAAGTTTAATTACTCTAGCTGTAGACTGATATCATAGTTGAGAACTCACATTGTTACTGTGTACTTTATCTGATATCATCTTTAATACCTTACATAGTCTCTGTAAATTTGATTACTCTATCTGTAGTTTGATATCGTAGTTAAGAACACACTTTGTCACTGTGTACTTTATCTGATATCATCTTTAATACCTTACATAGTCTCTGTAAGTTTGATTACTCTATCTGTAGTCTGATATCATAGTTAAGAACTCACATTGTTACTGTGTACTCTATCTGATATCATCTTTAATAACTTACATATCTCTGTAAGTTTAATTACTCTATCTGTAGTCTGATATCATAGTTAAGAACTCACATTGTTACTGTGTACTTTATCTGATATCATCTTTAATACCTTACATAGTCTCTGTAAATTTGATTATTCTATCTATAGTCTGATATCATAGTTGAGAACTCACATTGTTACTGTGTACTTTATCTGATGTCATTTTTAATAACTTACATAGTCTCTGTAAGTTTGATTACTGTATCTGTAGTCTGATATCATAGTTGAGAACTCACTTTGTTACTGTGTACTTTATCTGATATCATCTTTAATACCTTACATAGTCTCTGTAAATTTCATTACTCTATCTGTAGTCTCATATCATAGTTGAGAATTAACATTGTTACTGTGTACTTTATCTGATGTCATCTTTAATACCTTACGTAGTTTCTGTAAGTTTGATAACTCTATCTGTAGTTTGATATAATAGTTAAGATCTCACATTGTTACTGAGTACTTTATCTGATATCATCTTTAATACCTTACATAGTCTCTGTAAATTTGATTACTCTATCTGTAGTCTGATATCATAGTTGAGAACTCACATTGTTACTGTGTAATTTATCTGATGTCATCTTTAATACCTTATATAGTCTCTGTAAGTTTATTACTATATCTGTAGTCTGATATCATAGTTGAGAACTCACATTGTTACTGTGTACTCTATCTGATATCATCTTTATTACCTTACATAGTCTCTGTAAATTTGATTACTCTATCTGTAGTCTGATATCATAGTTGAGAACTCACATTGTTACTGTGTACTTTATCTGATGTCATCTTTAATACCTTACGTAGTCTTTGTAAGTTTGAATACTCTATCTGTAGTTTGATATGATAGTTAAGATCTCACATTGTTACTGAGTACTTTATCTGATATCATCTTTAATACCTTACATAGTCCCTGTAAATTTGATTACTCTATCTGTAGTCTGATATCATAGTTGAGAACTCACATTGTTACTGTTTACTTTATCTGATGTCATCTTTAATACCTTACATAGTCTCTGTAAGTTTGATTACTCTATCTCTAGTCTGATATCATAGTTGAGAACTCACATTGTTACAGAGTACTTTATCTGATGTCATCTTTAATACCTTACATAGTCTCTGTAAATTTGATTACTCTATCTGTAGTCTGATATCATAGTTGAGAACTCACATTGTTACTGTGTGTTTTATCTGATGTCATCTTTAATACCTTACATAGTCTCTGTAAGTTTGATTACTCTATCTGTAGTCTGATATCATAGATGAGAACTCACATTGTTACTGTGTACTTTATCTGATATCATCTTTAATACCTTACATAGTCTCTGTAAGTTTCATTACTCTATCTGTAGTCTGATATCATAGTTAAGAACTCACATTGTTACTGTGTACTTTATCTGATTTCATCATAATATCTTACATAGAGTCTGTAAGTTTGATTACTCTATCTGTAGTCTGATATCATAGTTAAAACTCACATGGTCACTGTGTACTTTATCTGATACCATCTTTAATATCTTACATAGTCTCTGTATTGATTACTCTATCTGTAGTGTGATATCATAGTTAAAAACACACATTGTAACTGCGTACTTTATCTGATATCATCTTTAATACCTTACATAGTCTATGTAAATTTGATTACTCTATCTGTAGATTGATATCATAGTTAAGAACTCACATTGTCACTGTGTACTTCATCTGAAATCATCTTTAATACCTTACATAGTCTCTGTAAGTTTGATTACTCTATCTGTAGTCTGATATCATAGTTAAGAACTCACATTGTTACTGTGTACTTTATCTGATAACATCTTTAATACCTTACATAGTCTCTGTAAGTTTGATTACTCTATCTGTAGATTGATATCATAGTTAAAAACTCACATTGTTACTGTGTACTTTATCTGATAACATCTTTAAAACCTTACATAGTCTCTGTAAGTTTGATTACTCTTTCTGTAGTCTGATATCATAGATGAGAACTCACATTGTTACTGTGTACTCTATCTGATATCATCTTTAATACCTTACATATCTCTGTAAGTTTAATTACTCTATCTGTAGTCTGATATCATAGTTAAGAACTCACATTGATACTGTGTACTTTATCTGATATCATCTTTAATACCTTACATATCTCTGTAAGTTTAATTACTCTAGCTGTAGACTGATATCATAGTTGAGAACTCACATTGTTACTGTGTACTTTATCTGATATCATCTTTAATACCTTACATAGTCTCTGTAAATTTGATTACTCTATCTGTAGTTTGATATCGTAGTTAAGAACACACTTTGTCACTGTGTACTTTATCTGATATCATCTTTAATACCTTACATAGTCTCTGTAAGTTTGATTACTCTATCCTTAGTCTGATATCATAGTTAAGAACTCACATTGTTACTGTGTACTCTATCTGATATCATCTTTAATAACTTACATATCTCTGTAAGTTTAATTACTCTATTGTAGTCTGATATCATAGTTAAGAACTCACATTGTTACTGTGTACTTTATCTGATATCATCTTTAATACCTTACATAGTCTCTGTAAATTTGATTATTCTATCTATAGTCTGATATCATAGTTGAGAACTCACATTGTTACTGTGTACTTTATCTGATGTCATTTTTAATAACTTACATAGTCTCTGTAAGTTTGATTACTGTATCTGTAGTCTGATATCATAGTTGAGATCTCACTTTGTTACTGTGTACTTTATCTGATATCATCTTTAATACCTTACATAGTCTCTAAAAATTTCATTACTCTATCTGTAGTCTCATATCATAGTTGAGAATTAACATTGTTACTGTGTACTTTATCTGATGTCATCTTTAATACCTTACGTAGTTTCTGTAAGTTTGATAACTCTATCTGTAGTTTGATATAATAGTTAAGATCTCACATTGTTACTGAGTACTTTATCTGATATCATCTTTAATACCTTACATAGTCTCTGTAAATATGATTACTCTATCTGTAGTCTGATATCATAGTTGAGAACTCACATTGTTACTGTGTAATTTATCTGATGTCATCTTTAATACCTTATATAGTCTCTGTAAGTTTGATTACTATATCTGTAGTCTGATATCATAGTTGAGAACTCACATTGTTACTGTGTACTCTATCTGATATCATCTTTATTACCTTACATAGTCTCTGTAAATTTGATTACTCTATCTGTAGTCTGATATCATAGTTGAGAACTCACATTGTTACTGTGTACTTTATCTGATGTCATCTTTAATACCTTACGTAGTCCTTGTAAGTTTGAATACTCTATCTGTAGTTTGATATGATAGTTAAGATCTCACATTGTTACTGAGTACTTTATCTGATATCATCTTTAATACCTTACATAGTCCCTGTAAATTTGATTACTCTATCTGTAGTCTGATATCATAGTTGAGAACTCACATTGTTACTGTTTACTTTATCTGATGTCATCTTTAATACCTTACATAGTCTCTGTAAGTTTGATTACTCTATCTCTAGTCTGATATCATAGTTGAGAACTCACATTGTTACAGAGTACTTTATCTGATGTCATCTTTAATACCTTACATAGTCTCTGTAAATTTGATTACTCTATCTGTAGTCTGATATCATAGTTGAGAACTCACATTGTTACTGTGTGTTTTATCTGATGTCATCTTTAATACCTTACATAGTCTCTGTAAGTTTGATTACTCTATCTGTAGTCTGATATCATAGATGAGAACTCACATTGTTACTGTGTACTTTATCTGATATCATCTTTAATACCTTACATAGTCTCTGTAAGTTTCATTACTCTATCTGTAGTCTGATATCATAGTTAAGAACTCACATTGTTACTGTGTACTTTATCTGATTTCATCATAATATCTTACATATAGTCTGTAAGTTTGATTACTCTATCTCTAGTCTGATATCATAGTTGAAAACTCACATGGTCACTGTGTACTTTATCTGATACCATCTTTAATATCTTACATAGTCTCTGTATTGATTACTCTATCTGTAGTGTGATATCATAGTTAAAAACACACATTGTAACTGCGTACTTTATCTGATATCATCTTTAATACCTTACATAGTCTATGTAAGTTTTATTACTCTATCTGTAGTCTGATATTATAGTTGAGAACTGATATTGTTACTGTGTACTTTATCTGATATCATCTTTAATACCATACATAGTCTCTGTAAGTTTGATTACTCTATCTGTAGTCTGATATCGTAGTTAAGAACACACTTTGTCACTGTGTACTTTATCTGATATCATCTTTAATACCTTACATAGTCTCTGTAAGTTTGATTACTCTATCTGTAGTCTGATATCATAGTTAAGAACTCACATTGTTACTGTGTACTCTATCTGATATCATCTTTAATAACTTACATATCTCTGTAAGTTTAATTACTCTATCTGTAGTCTGATATCATAGTTAAGAACTCACATTGTTACTGTGTACTTTATCTGATATCATCTTTAATACCTTACATAGTCTCTGTAAATTTGATTATTCTATCTATAGTCTGATATCATAGTTGAGAACTCACATTGTTACTGTGTACTTTATCTGATGTCATTTTTAATAACTTACATAGTCTCTGTAAGTTTGATTACTGTATCTGTAGTCTGATATCATAGTTGAGAACTCACTTTGTTACTGTGTACTTTATCTGATATCATCTTTAATACCTTACATAGTCTCTGTAAATTTCATTACTCTATCTGTAGTCTCATATCATAGTTGAGAATTAACATTGTTACAGTGTACTTTATCTGATGTCATCTTTAATACCTTACGTAGTTTCTGTAAGTTTGATAACTCTATCTGTAGTTTGATATAATAGTTAAGATCTCACATTGTTACTGAGTACTTTATCTGATATCATCTTTAATACCTTACATAGTCTCTGTATTGATTACTCTATCTGTAGTGTGATATCATAGTTAAAAACACACATTGTAACTGCGTACTTTATCTGATATCATCTTTAATACCTTACATAGTCTATGTAAATTTGATTACTCTATCTGTAGATTGATATCATAGTTAAGAACTCACATTGTCACTGTGTACTTCATCTGAAATCATCTTTAATACCTTACATAGTCTCTGTAAGTTTGATTACTCTATCTGTAGTCTGATATCATAGTTAAGAACTCACATTGTTACTGTGTACTTTATCTGATAACATCTTTAATACCTTACATAGTCTCTGTAAGTTTGATTACTCTATCTGTAGATTGATATCATAGTTAAAAACTCACATTGTTACTGTGTACTTTATCTGATAACATCTTTAAAACCTTACATAGTCTCTGTAAGTTTGATTACTCTTTCTGTAGTCTGATATCATAGATGAGAACTCACATTGTTACTGTGTACTCTATCTGATATCATCTTTAATACCTTCCATATCTCTGTAAGTTTAATTACTCTATCTGTAGTCTGATATCATAGTTAAGAACTCACATTGATACTGTGTACTTTATCTGATATCATCTTTAATACCTTACATATCTCTGTAAGTTTAATTACTCTAGCTGTAGACTGATATCATAGTTGAGAACTCACATTGTTACTGTGTACTTTATCTGATATCATCTTTAATACCTTACATAGTCTCTGTAAATTTGATTACTCTATCTGTAGTTTGATATCGTAGTTAAGAACACACTTTGTCACTGTGTACTTTATCTGATATCATCTTTAATACCTTACATAGTCTCTGTAAGTTTGATTACTCTATCCTTAGTCTGATATCATAGTTAAGAACTCACATTGTTACTGTGTACTCTATCTGATATCATCTTTAATAACTTACATATCTCTGTAAGTTTAATTACTCTATTGTAGTCTGATATCATAGTTAAGAACTCACATTGTTACTGTGTACTTTATCTGATATCATCTTTAATACCTTACATAGTCTCTGTAAATTTGATTATTCTATCTATAGTCTGATATCATAGTTGAGAACTCACATTGTTACTGTGTACTTTATCTGATGTCATTTTTAATAACTTACATAGTCTCTGTAAGTTTGATTACTGTATCTGTAGTCTGATATCATAGTTGAGATCTCACTTTGTTACTGTGTACTTTATCTGATATCATCTTTAATACCTTACATAGTCTCTAAAAATTTCATTACTCTATCTGTAGTCTCATATCATAGTTGAGAATTAACATTGTTACTGTGTACTTTATCTCATGTCATCTTTAATACCTTACGTAGTTTCTGTAAGTTTGATAACTCTATCTGTAGTTTGATATAATAGTTAAGATCTCACATTGTTACTGAGTACTTTATCTGATATCATCTTTAATACCTTACATAGTCTCTGTAAATATGATTACTCTATCTGTAGTCTGATATCATAGTTGAGAACTCACATTGTTACTGTGTAATTTATCTGATGTCATCTTTAATACCTTATATAGTCTCTGTAAGTTTGATTACTATATCTGTAGTCTGATATCATAGTTGAGAACTCACATTGTTACTGTGTACTCTATCTGATATCATCTTTATTACCTTACATAGTCTCTGTAAATTTGATTACTCTATCTGTAGTCTGATATCATAGTTGAGAACTCACATTGTTACTGTGTACTTTATCTGATGTCATCTTTAATACCTTACGTAGTCCTTGTAAGTTTGAATACTCTATCTGTAGTTTGATATGATAGTTAAGATCTCACATTGTTACTGAGTACTTTATCTGATATCATCTTTAATACCTTACATAGTCCCTGTAAATTTGATTACTCTATCTGTAGTCTGATATCATAGTTGAGAACTCACATTGTTACTGTTTACTTTATCTGATGTCATCTTTAATACCTTACATAGTCTCTGTAAGTTTGATTACTCTATCTCTAGTCTGATATCATAGTTGAGAACTCACATTGTTACAGAGTACTTTATCTGATGTCATCTTTAATACCTTACATAGTCTCTGTAAATTTGATTACTCTATCTGTAGTCTGATATCATAGTTGAGAACTCACATTGTTACTGTGTGTTTTATCTGATGTCATCTTTAATACCTTACATAGTCTCTGTAAGTTTGATTACTCTATCTGTAGTCTGATATCATAGATGAGAACTCACATTGTTACTGTGTACTTTATCTGATATCATCTTTAATACCTTACATAGTCTCTGTAAGTTTCATTACTCTATCTGTAGTCTGATATCATAGTTAAGAACTCACATTGTTACTGTGTACTTTATCTGATTTCATCATAATATCTTACATATAGTCTGTAAGTTTGATTACTCTATCTCTAGTCTGATATCATAGTTGAAAACTCACATGGTCACTGTGTACTTTATCTGATACCATCTTTAATATCTTACATAGTCTCTGTATTGATTACTCTATCTGTAGTGTGATATCATAGTTAAAAACACACATTGTAACTGCGTACTTTATCTGATATCATCTTTAATACCTTACATAGTCTATGTAAGTTTTATTACTCTATCTGTAGTCTGATATTATAGTTGAGAACTGATATTGTTACTGTGTACTTTATCTGATATCATCTTTAATACCATACATAGTCTCTGTAAGTTTGATTACTCTATCTGTAGTCTGATATCGTAGTTAAGAACACACTTTGTCACTGTGTACTTTATCTGATATCATCTTTAATACCTTACATAGTCTCTGTAAGTTTGATTACTCTATCTGTAGTCTGATATCATAGTTAAGAACTCACATTGTTACTGTGTACTCTATCTGATATCATCTTTAATAACTTACATATCTCTGTAAGTTTAATTACTCTATCTGTAGTCTGATATCATAGTTAAGAACTCACATTGTTACTGTGTACTTTATCTGATATCATCTTTAATACCTTACATAGTCTCTGTAAATTTGATTATTCTATCTATAGTCTGATATCATAGTTGAGAACTCACATTGTTACTGTGTACTTTATCTGATGTCATTTTTAATAACTTACATAGTCTCTGTAAGTTTGATTACTGTATCTGTAGTCTGATATCATAGTTGAGAACTCACTTTGTTACTGTGTACTTTATCTGATATCATCTTTAATACCTTACATAGTCTCTGTAAATTTCATTACTCTATCTGTAGTCTCATATCATAGTTGAGAATTAACATTGTTACTGTGTACTTTATCTGATGTCATCTTTAATACCTTACGTAGTTTCTGTAAGTTTGATAACTCTATCTGTAGTTTGATATAATAGTTAAGATCTCACATTGTTACTGAGTACTTTATCTGATATCATCTTTAATACCTTACATAGTCTCTGTAAATTTGATTACTCTATCTGTAGTCTGATATCATAGTTGAGAACTCACATTGTTACTGTGTAATTTATCTGATGTCATCTTTAATACCTTATATAGTCTCTGTAAGTTTATTACTATATCTGTAGTCTGATATCATAGTTGAGAACTCACATTGTTACTGTGTACTCTATCTGATATCATCTTTATTACCTTACATAGTCTCTGTAAATTTGATTACTCTATCTGTAGTCTGATATCATAGTTGAGAACTCACATTGTTACTGTGTACTTTATCTGATGTCATCTTTAATACCTTACGTAGTCTTTGTAAGTTTGAATACTCTATCTGTAGTTTGATATGATAGTTAAGATCTCACATTGTTACTGAGTACTTTATCTGATATCATCTTTAATACCTTACATAGTCCCTGTAAATTTGATTACTCTATCTGTAGTCTGATATCATAGTTGAGAACTCACATTGTTACTGTTTACTTTATCTGATGTCATCTTTAATACCTTACATAGTCTCTGTAAGTTTGATTACTCTATCTCTAGTCTGATATCATAGTTGAGAACTCACATTGTTACAGAGTACTTTATCTGATGTCATCTTTAATACCTTACATAGTCTCTGTAAATTTGATTACTCTATCTGTAGTCTGATATCATAGTTGAGAACTCACATTGTTACTGTGTGTTTTATCTGATGTCATCTTTAATACCTTACATAGTCTCTGTAAGTTTGATTACTCTATCTGTAGTCTGATATCATAGATGAGAACTCACATTGTTACTGTGTACTTTATCTGATATCATCTTTAATACCTTACATAGTCTCTGTAAGTTTCATTACTCTATCTGTAGTCTGATATCATAGTTAAGAACTCACATTGTTACTGTGTACTTTATCTGATTTCATCATAATATCTTACATAGAGTCTGTAAGTTTGATTACTCTATCTGTAGTCTGATATCATAGTTAAAACTCACATGGTCACTGTGTACTTTATCTGATACCATCTTTAATATCTTACATAGTCTCTGTATTGATTACTCTATCTGTAGTGTGATATCATAGTTAAAAACACACATTGTAACTGCGTACTTTATCTGATATCATCTTTAATACCTTACATAGTCTATGTAAATTTGATTACTCTATCTGTAGATTGATATCATAGTTAAGAACTCACATTGTCACTGTGTACTTCATCTGAAATCATCTTTAATACCTTACATAGTCTCTGTAAGTTTGATTACTCTATCTGTAGTCTGATATCATAGTTAAGAACTCACATTGTTACTGTGTACTTTATCTGATAACATCTTTAATACCTTACATAGTCTCTGTAAGTTTGATTACTCTATCTGTAGATTGATATCATAGTTAAAAACTCACATTGTTACTGTGTACTTTATCTGATAACATCTTTAAAACCTTACATAGTCTCTGTAAGTTTGATTACTCTTTCTGTAGTCTGATATCATAGATGAGAACTCACATTGTTACTGTGTACTCTATCTGATATCATCTTTAATACCTTACATATCTCTGTAAGTTTAATTACTCTATCTGTAGTCTGATATCATAGTTAAGAACTCACATTGATACTGTGTACTTTATCTGATATCATCTTTAATACCTTACATATCTCTGTAAGTTTAATTACTCTAGCTGTAGACTGATATCATAGTTGAGAACTCACATTGTTACTGTGTACTTTATCTGATATCATCTTTAATACCTTACATAGTCTCTGTAAATTTGATTACTCTATCTGTAGTTTGATATCGTAGTTAAGAACACACTTTGTCACTGTGTACTTTATCTGATATCATCTTTAATACCTTACATAGTCTCTGTAAGTTTGATTACTCTATCTGTAGTCTGATATCATAGTTAAGAACTCACATTGTTACTGTGTACTCTATCTGATATCATCTTTAATAACTTACATATCTCTGTAAGTTTAATTACTCTATTGTAGTCTGATATCATAGTTAAGAACTCACATTGTTACTGTGGACTTTATCTGATATCATCTTTAATACCTTACATAGTCTCTGTAAATTTGATTATTCTATCTATAGTCTGATATCATAGTTGAGAACTCACATTGTTACTGTGTACTTTATCTGATGTCATTTTTAATAACTTACATAGTCTCTGTAAGTTTGATTACTGTATCTGTAGTCTGATATCATAGTTGAGATCTCACTTTGTTACTGTGTACTTTATCTGATATCATCTTTAATACCTTACATAGTCTCTGTAAATTTCATTACTCTATCTGTAGTCTCATATCATAGTTGAGAATTAACATTGTTACTGTGTACTTTATCTGATGTCATCTTTAATACCTTACGTAGTTTCTGTAAGTTTGATAACTCTATCTGTAGTTTGATATAATAGTTAAGATCTCACATTGTTACTGAGTACTTTATCTGATATCATCTTTAATACCTTACATATTCTCTGTAAATATGATTACTCTATCTGTAGTCTGATATCATAGTTGAGAACTCACATTGTTACTATGTAATTTATCTGATGTCATCTTTAATACCTTATATAGTCTCTGTAAGTTTGATTACTATATCTGTAGTCTGATATCATAGTTGAGAACTCACATTGTTACTGTGTACTCTATCTGATATCATCTTTATTACCTTACATAGTCTCTGTAAATTTGATTACTCTATCTGTAGTCTGATATCATAGTTGAGAACTCACATTGTTACTGTGTACTTTATCTGATGTCATCTTTAATACCTTACGTAGTCCTTGTAAGTTTGAATACTCTATCTGTAGTTTGATATGATAGTTAAGATCTCACATTGTTACTGAGTACTTTATCTGATATCATCTTTAATACCTTACATAGTCCCTGTAAATTTGATTACTCTATCTGTAGTCTGATATCATAGTTGAGAACTCACATTGTTACTGTTTACTTTATCTGATGTCATCTTTAATACCTTACATAGTCTCTGTAAGTTTGATTACTCTATCTCTAGTCTGATATCATAGTTGAGAACTCACATTGTTACAGAGTACTTTATCTGATGTCATCTTTAATACCTTACATAGTCTCTGTAAATTTGATTACTCTATCTGTAGTCTGATATCATAGTTGAGAACTCACATTGTTACTGTGTGTTTTATCTGATGTCATCTTTAATACCTTACATAGTCTCTGTAAGTTTGATTACTCTATCTGTAGTCTGATATCATAGATGAGAACTCACATTGTTACTGTGTACTTTATCTGATATCATCTTTAATACCTTACATAGTCTCTGTAAGTTTCATTACTCTATCTGTAGTCTGATATCATAGTTAAGAACTCACAATGTTACTGTGTACTTTATCTGATTTCATCATAATATCTTACATATAGTCTGTAAGTTTGATTACTCTATCTCTAGTCTGATATCATAGTTGAAAACTCACATGGTCACTGTGTACTTTATCTGATACCATCTTTAATATCTTACATAGTCTCTGTATTGATTACTCTATCTGTAGTGTGATATCATAGTTAAAAACACACATTGTAACTGCGTACTTTATCTGATATCATCTTTAATACCTTACATAGTCTATGTAAGTTTTATTACTCTATCTGTAGTCTGATATTATAGTTGAGAACTGATATTGTTAAAGTGTACTTTATCTGATATCATCTTTAATACCATACATAGTCTCTGTAAGTTTGATTACTCTATCTGTAGTCTGATATCATAGTTAAGAACTCACATTGTTACTGTGTACTTTATCTGATATCATCTTAATATGTTACATAGTCTCTGTAAGTTTGATTACTCTATCTGTAGTCTGATATCATAGTTGAGAACTCACATTGTTACTGTGTACTTTATCTGATATCATCTTTAATACCTTACATTGTCTCTGTAAGTTTGATTACTCTATTTGTAGTCTGATATCATAGTTGAAAACTCACATTGTTACTGTGTACTTTATCTGATATCATCTTTAATACCTTACATAGTCTCTGTAAATTTGATTACTCTATCTGTAGTCTGATATCATAGTTGAGAACTCACATTGTTACTGTGTACTTTATCTGATATCATCTTAATATTTTACATAGTCTCTGTAAGTTTGATTACTCTATCTGTAGTTTGATATCATAGTTAAGATCTCACATTGTTACTGAGTACTTTATCTGATGTCATCTTTAATACCTTACATAGTCTCTGTAAGTTTGATTACTCTATCTGTAGTCTGATATTATACTTGAGAACTGAAATTGTTACTGTGTACTTTATCTGAAATCATCTTTAATACCATACATAGTCTCTGTAAGTTTGATTACTCTATCTGTAGTCTGATATCATAGTTAAGAACTCACATTGTTACTGTGTACTTTATCTGATATCATCTTAATATGTTACATAGTCTCTGTAAACGTGATTACTCTATCTGTAGTCTGATATCATAGTTGAAAACTCACATTGTTACTGTGTACTTTATCTGATATCATCTTTAATACCTTACATAGTCTCTGTAAATTTGATTACTCAATCTCTAGTCTGATATCATAGTTGAGAACTCACATTGTTACAGAGTACTTTATCTGATGTCATCTTTAATACCTTACATAGTCTCTGTAAATTTGATTACTCTATCTGTAGTCTGATATCGTAGTTGAGAACTCACATTGTTACTGTGTGTTTTATCTGATGTCATCTTTAATACCTTACATA
Organism: Prosapia bicincta; assembly: GCA_036971475.1. Taxonomy (NCBI): domain Eukaryota; kingdom Metazoa; phylum Arthropoda; class Insecta; order Hemiptera; family Cercopidae; genus Prosapia; species Prosapia bicincta. The sequence continues at coordinate 53,404,487 of JBAIZL010000002.1, forward strand.
GTCTCTGTAAGTTTGATTACTCTATCTGTAGTCTGATATCATAGATGAGAACTCACATTGTTACTGTGTACTTTATCTGATATCATCTTTAATACCTTACATAGTCTCTGTAAGTTTCATTACTCTATCTGTAGTCTGATATCATAGTTAAGAACTCACATTGTTACTGTGTACTTTATCTGATTTCATCATAATATCTTACATAGAGTCTGTAAGTTTGATTACTCTATCTGTAGTCTGATATCATAGTTGAAAACTCACATGGTCACTGTGTACTTTATCTGATACCATCTTTAATATCTTACATAGTCTCTGTATTGATTACTCTATCTGTAGTGTGATATCATAGTTAAAAACACACATTGTAACTGCGTACTTTATCTGATATCATCTTTAATACCTTACATAGTCTATGTAAATTTGATTACTCTATCTGTAGATTGATATCATAGTTAAGAACTCACATTGTCACTGTGTACTTCATCTGAAATCATCTTTAATACCTTACATAGTCTCTGTAAGTTTGATTACTCTATCTGTAGTCTGATATCATAGTTAAGAACTCACATTGTTACTGTGTACTTTATCTGATAACATCTTTAATACCTTACATAGTCTCTGTAAGTTTGATTACTCTATCTGTAGATTGATATCATAGTTAAAAACTCACATTGTTACTGTGTACTTTATCTGATAACATCTTTAAAACCTTACATAGTCTCTGTAAGTTTGATTACTCTATCTGTAGTCTGATATCATAGATGAGAACTCACATTGTTACTGTGTACTCTATCTGATATCATCTTTAATACCTTACATATCTCTGTAAGTTTAATTACTCTATCTGTAGTCTGATATCATAGTTAAGAACTCACATTGATACTGTGTACTTTATCTGATATCATCTTTAATACCTTACATATCTCTGTAAGTTTAATTACTCTAGCTGTAGACTGATATCATAGTTGAGAACTCACATTGTTACTGTGTACTTTATCTGATATCATCTTTAATACCTTACATAGTCTCTGTAAATTTGATTACTCTATCTGTAGTTTGATATCGTAGTTAAGAACACACTTTGTCACTGTGTACTTTATCTGATATCATCTTTAATACCTTACATAGTCTCTGTAAGTTTGATTACTCTATCTGTAGTCTGATATCATAGTTAAGAACTCACATTGTTACTGTGTACTCTATCTGATATCATCTTTAATAACTTACATATCTCTGTAAGTTTAATTACTCTATCGTAGTCTGATATCATAGTTAAGAACTCACATTGTTACTGTGTACTTTATCTGATATCATCTTTAATACCTTACATAGTCTCTGTATATTTGATTATTCTATCTATAGTCTGATATCATAGTTGAGAACTCACATTGTTACTGTGTACTTTATCTGATGTCATTTTTAATAACTTACATAGTCTCTGTAAGTTTGATTACTGTATCTGTAGTCTGATATCATAGTTGAGAACTCACTTTGTTACTGTGTACTTTATCTGATATCATCTTTAATACCTTACATAGTCTCTGTAAATTTCATTACTCTATCTGTAGTCTCATATCATAGTTGAGAATTAACATTGTTACTGTGTACTTTATCTGATGTCATCTTTAATACCTTACGTAGTTTCTGTAAGTTTGATAACTCTATCTGTAGTTTGATATAATAGTTAAGATCTCACATTGTTACTGAGTACTTTATCTGATATCATCTTTAATACCTTACATAGTCTCTGTAAATATGATTACTCTATCTGTAGTCTGATATCATAGTTGAGAACTCACATTGTTACTGTGTAATTTATCTGATGTCATCTTTAATACCTTATATAGTCTCTGTAAGTTTGATTACTATATCTGTAGTCTGATATCATAGTTGAGAACTCACATTGTTACTGTGTACTCTCTCTGATATCATCTTTATTACCTTACATAGTCTCTGTAAATTTGATTACTCTATCTGTAGTCTGATATCATAGTTGAGAACTCACATTGTTACTGTGTACTTTATCTGATGTCATCTTTAATACCTTACGTAGTCCTTGTAAGTTTGAATACTCTATCTGTAGTTTGATATGATAGTTAAGATCTCACATTGTTACTGAGTACTTTATCTGATATCATCTTTAATACCTTACATAGTCCCTGTAAATTTGATTACTCTATCTGTAGTCTGATATCATAGTTGAGAACTCACATTGTTACTGTTTACTTTATCTGATGTCATCTTTAATACCTTACATAGTCTCTGTAAGTTTGATTACTCTATCTCTAGTCTGATATCATAGTTGAGAACTCACATTGTTACTGTGTGTTTTATCTGATGTCATCTTTAATACCTTACATAGTCTCTGTAAGTTTGATTACTCTATCTGTAGTCTGATATCATAGTTGAGAACTCACATTGTTACTGTGTGTTTTATCTGATGTCATCTTTAATACCTTACATAGTCTCTCTAAGTTTGATTACTCTATCTGTAGTCTGATATCATAGATGAGAACTCACATTGTTACTGTGTACTTTATCTGATATCATCTTTAATACCTTACATAGTCTCTGTAAGTTTCATTACTCTATCTGTAGTCTGATATCATAGTTAAGAACTCACATTGTTACTGTGTACTTTATCTGATTTCATCATAATATCTTACATATAGTCTGTAAGTTTGATTACTCTATCTCTAGTCTGATATCATAGTTGAAAACTCACATGGTCACTGTTTACTTTATCTGATACCATCTTTAATATCTTACATAGTCTCTGTATTGATTACTCTATCTGTAGTGTGATATCATAGTTAAAAACACACATTGTAACTGCGTACTTTATCTGATATCATCTTTAATACCTTACATAGTCTATGTAAGTTTTATTACTCTATCTGTAGTCTGATATTATAGTTGAGAACTGATATTGTTACTGTGTACTTTATCTGATATCATCTTTAATACCATACATAGTCTCTGTAAGTTTGATTACTCTATCTGTAGTCTGATATCATAGTTAAGAACTCACATTGTTACTGTGTACTTTATCTGATATCATCTTAATATGTTACATAGTCTCTGTAAGTTTGATTACTCTATCTGTAGTCTGATATCATAGTTGAGAACTCACATTGTTACTGTGTACTTTATCTGATATCATCTTTAATACCTTACATTGTCTCTGTAAGTTTGATTACTCTATTTGTAGTCTGATATCATAGTTGAAAACTCACATTGTTACTGTGTACTTTATCTGATATCATCTTTAATACCTTATATAGTCTCTGTATTGATTACTCTATCTGTAGTCCGATATCATAGTTAAAAACACACATTGTCACTGTGTACATTATCTGATATCATCTTTAATACCTTACATAGTCTATGTAAGTTTGATTACTCTATCTGTAGATTGATATCATAGTTAAGAACCCCAATTGTCACTGTGTACTTCATCTGAAATCATCTTTAATACCTTACATAGTCTCTGTAAGTTTGATTACTCTATCTGTAGTCTGATATCATAGTTAAGAACTCACATTGATACTGTGTACTTTATCTGATATCATCTTTAATACCTTACATATCTCTGTAAGTTTAATTACTCTAGCTGTAGACTGATATCATAGTTGAGAACTCACATTGTTACTGTGTACTTTATCTGATATCATCTTTAATACCTTACATAGTCTCTGTAAATTTGATTACTCTATCTGTAGTTTGATATCGTAGTTAAGAACACACTTTGTCACTGTGTACTTTATCTGATATCATCTTTAATACCTTACATAGTCTCTGTAAGTTTGATTACTCTATCTGTAGTCTGATATCATAGTTAAGAACTCACATTGTTACTGTGTACTCTATCTGATATCATCTTTAATAACTTACATATCTCTGTAAGTTTAATTACTCTATCTGTAGTCTGATATCATAGTTAAGAACTCACATTGTTACTGTGTACTTTATCTGATATCATCTTTAATACCTTACATAGTCTCTGTAAATTTGATTATTCTATCTATAGTCTGATATCATAGTTGAGAACTCACATTGTTACTGTGTACTTTATCTGATGTCATTTTTAATAACTTACATAGTCTCTGTAAGTTTGATTACTGTATCTGTAGTCTGATATCATAGTTGAGAACTCACTTTGTTACTGTGTACTTTATCTGATATCATCTTTAATACCTTACATAGTCTCTGTAAATTTCATTACTCTATCTGTAGTCTCATATCATAGTTGAGAATTAACATTGTTACTGTGTACTTTATCTGATGTCATCTTTAATACCTTACGTAGTTTCTGTAAGTTTGATAACTCTATCTGTAGTTTGATATAATAGTTAAGATCTCACATTGTTACTGAGTACTTTATCTGATATCATCTTTAATACCTTACATAGTCTCTGTAAATTTGATTACTCTATCTGTAGTCTGATATCATAGTTGAGAACTCACATTGTTACTGTGTAATTTATCTGATGTCATCTTTAATACCTTATATAGTCTCTGTAAGTTTATTACTATATCTGTAGTCTGATATCATAGTTGAGAACTCACATTGTTACTGTGTACTCTATCTGATATCATCTTTATTACCTTACATAGTCTCTGTAAATTTGATTACTCTATCTGTAGTCTGATATCATAGTTGAGAACTCACATTGTTACTGTGTACTTTATCTGATATCATCTTTAATACCTTACATAGTCCATGTAAATTTGATTACTCTATCTGTAGTCTGATATCATAGTTGAGAACTCACATTGTTACTGTTTACTTTATCTGATGTCATCTTTAATACCTTACATAGTCTCTGTAAGTTTGATTACTCTATCTCTAGTCTGATATCATAGTTGAGAACTCACATTGTTACAGAGTACTTTATCTGATGTCATCTTTAATACCTTACATAGTCTCTGTAAATTTAATTACTCTATCTGTAGTCTGATATCATAGTTGAGAACTCACATTGTTACTGTGTGTTTTATCTGATGTCATCTTTAATACCTTACATAGTCTCTGTAAGTTTGATTACTCTATCTGTAGTCTGATATCATAGATGAGAACTCACATTGTTACTGTGTACTTTATCTGATATCATCTTTAATACCTTACATAGTCTCTGTAAGTTTCATTACTCTATCTGTAGTCTGATATCATAGTTAAGAACTCACATTGTTACTGTGTACTTTATCTGATTTCATCATAATATCTTACATAGAGTCTGTAAGTTTGATTACTCTATCTGTAGTCTGATATCATAGTTAAAACTCACATGGTCACTGTGTACTTTATCTGATACCATCTTTAATATCTTACATAGTCTCTGTATTGATTACTCTATCTGTAGTGTGATATCATAGTTAAAAACACACATTGTAACTGCGTACTTTATCTGATATCATCTTTAATACCTTACATAGTCTATGTAAATTTGATTACTCTATCTGTAGATTGATATCATAGTTAAGAACTCACATTGTCACTGTGTACTTCATCTGAAATTATCTTTAATACCTTACATAGTCTCTGTAAGTTTGATTACTCTATCTGTAGTCTGATATCATAGTTAAGAACTCACATTGTTACTGTGTACTTTATCTGATAACATCTTTAATACCTTACATAGTCTCTGTAAGTTTGATTACTCTATCTGTAGATTGATATCATAGTTAAAAACTCACATTGTTACTGTGTACTTTATCTGATAACATCTTTAAAACCTTACATAGTCTCTGTAAGTTTGATTACTCTATCTGTAGTCTGATATCATAGATGAGAACTCACATTGTTACTGTGTACTCTATCTGATATCATCTTTAATACCTTACATATCTCTGTAAGTTTAATTACTCTATCTGTAGTCTGATATCATAGTTAAGAACTCACATTGATACTGTGTACTTTATCTGATATCATCTTTAATACCTTACATATCTCTGTAAGTTTAATTACTCTAGCTGTAGACTGATATCATAGTTGAGAACTCACATTGTTACTGTGTACTTTATCTGATATCATCTTTAATACCTTACATAGTCTCTGTAAATTTGATTACTCTATCTGTAGTTTGATATCGTAGTTAAGAACACACTTTGTCACTGTGTACTTTATCTGATATCATCTTTAATACCTTACATAGTCTCTGTAAGTTTGATTACTCTATCTGTAGTCTGATATCATAGTTAAGAACTCACATTGTTACTGTGTACTCTATCTGATATCATCTTTAATAACTTACATATCTCTGTAAGTTTAATTACTCTATCGTAGTCTGATATCATAGTTAAGAACTCACATTGTTACTGTGTACTTTATCTGATATCATCTTTAATACCTTACATAGTCTCTGTAAATTTGATTATTCTATCTATAGTCTGATATCATAGTTGAGAACTCACATTGTTACTGTGTACTTTATCTGATGTCATTTTTAATAACTTACATAGTCTCTGTAAGTTTGATTACTGTATCTGTAGTCTGATATCATAGTTGAGAACTCACTTTGTTACTGTGTACATTATCTGATATCATCTTTAATACCTTACATAGTCTCTGTAAATTTCATTACTCTATCTGTAGTCTCATATCATAGTTGAGAATTAACATTGTTACTGTGTACTTTATCTGATGTCATCTTTAATACCTTACGTAGTTTCTGTAAGTTTGATAACTCTATCTGTAGTTTGATATAATAGTTAAGATCTCACATTGTTACTGAGTACTTTATCTGATATCATCTTTAATACCTTACATAGTCTCTGTAAATATGATTACTCTATCTGTAGTCTGATATCATAGTTGAGAACTCACATTGTTACTGTGTAATTTATCTGATGTCATCTTTAATACCTTATATAGTCTCTGTAAGTTTGATTACTATATCTGTAGTCTGATATCATAGTTGAGAACTCACATTGTTACTGTGTACTCTATCTGATATCATCTTTATTACCTTACATAGTCTCTATAAATTTGATTACTCTATCTGTAGTCTGATATCATAGTTGAGAACTCACATTGTTACTGTGTACTTTATCTGATGTCATCTTTAATACCTTACGTAGTCCTTGTAAGTTTGAATACTCTATCTGTAGTTTGATATGATAGTTAAGATCTCACATTGTTACTGAGTACTTTATCTGATATCATCTTTAATACCTTACATAGTCCCTGTAAATTTGATTACTCTATCTGTAGTCTGATATCATAGTTGAGAACTCACATTGTTACTGTTTACTTTATCTGATGTCATCTTTAATACCTTACATAGTCTCTGTAAGTTTGATTACTCTATCTCTAGTCTGATATCATAGTTGAGAACTCACATTGTTACAGAGTACTTTATCTGATGTCATCTTTAATACCTTACATAGTCTCTGTAAATTTGATTACTCTATCTGTAGTCTGATATCATAGTTGAGAACTCACATTGTTACTGTGTGTTTTATCTGATGTCATCTTTAATACCTTACATAGTCTCTGTAAGTTTGATTACTCTATCTGTAGTCTGATATCATAGATGAGAACTCACATTGTTACTGTGTACTTTATCTGATATCATCTTTAATACCTTACATAGTCTCTGTAAGTTTCATTACTCTATCTGTAGTCTGATATCATAGTTAAGAACTCACATTGTTACTGTGTACTTTATCTGATTTCATCATAATATCTTACATATAGTCTGTAAGTTTGATTACTCTATCTCTAGTCTGATATCATAGTTGAAAACTCACATGGTCACTGTTTACTTTATCTGATACCATCTTTAATATCTTACATAGTCTCTGTATTGATTACTCTATCTGTAGTGTGATATCATAGTTAAAAACACACATTGTAACTGCGTACTTTATCTGATATCATCTTTAATACCTTACATAGTCTATGTAAGTTTTATTACTCTATCTGTAGTCTGATATTATAGTTGAGAACTGATATTGTTACTGTGTACTTTATCTGATATCATCTTTAATACCATACATAGTCTCTGTAAGTTTGATTACTCTATCTGTAGTCTGATATCATAGTTAAGAACTCACATTGTTACTGTGTACTTTATCTGATATCATCTTAATATGTTACATAGTCTCTGTAAGTTTGATTACTCTATCTGTAGTCTGATATCATAGTTGAGAACTCACATTGTTACTGTGTACTTTATCTGATATCATCTTTAATACCTTACATTGTCTCTGTAAGTTTGATTACTCTATTTGTAGTCTGATATCATAGTTGAAAACTCACATTGTTACTGTGTACTTTATCTGATATCATCTTTAATACCTTATATAGTCTCTGTATCGATTACTCTATCTGTAGTCCGATATCATAGTTAAAAACACACATTGTCACTGTGTACATTATCTGATATCATCTTTAATACCTTGAATAGTCTATGTAAAATTGATTACTCTATCTGTAGATTGATATCATAGTTAAGAACCCCAATTGTCACTGTGTACTTCATCTGAAATCATCTTTAATACCTTACATAGTCTCTGTAAGTTTGATTACTCTATCTGTAGTCTGATATCATAGTTAAGAACTCACATTGATACTGTGTACTTTATCTGATATCATCTTTAATACCTTACATATCTCTGTAAGTTTAATTACTCTAGCTGTAGACTGATATCATAGTTGAGAACTCACATTGTTACTGTGTACTTTATCTGATATCATCTTTAATACCTTACATAGTCTCTGTAAATTTGATTACTCTATCTGTAGTTTGATATCGTAGTTAAGAACACACTTTGTCACTGTGTACTTTATCTGATATCATCTTTAATACCTTACATAGTCTCTGTAAGTTTGATTACTCTATCTGTAGTCTGATATCATAGTTGAGAACTCACATTGTTACTGTGTACTCTATCTGATATCATCTTTAATAACTTACATATCTCTGTAAGTTTAATTACTCTATCTGTAGTCTGATATCATAGTTAAGAACTCACATTGTTACTGTGTACTTTATCTGATATCATCTTTAATACCTTACATAGTCTCTGTAAATTTGATTATTCTATCTATAGTCTGATATCATAGTTGAGAACTCACATTGTTACTGTGTACTTTATCTGATGTCATTTTTAATAACTTACATAGTCTCTGTAAGTTTGATTACTGTATCTGTAGTCTGATATCATAGTTGAGAACTCACTTTGTTACTGTGTACTTTATCTGATATCATCTTTAATACCTTACATAGTCTCTGTAAATTTCATTACTCTATCTGTAGTCTCATATCATAGTTGAGAATTAACATTGTTACTGTGTACTTTATCTGATGTCATCTTTAATACCTTACGTAGTTTCTGTAAGTTTGATAACTCTATCTGTAGTTTGATATAATAGTTAAGATCTCACATTGTTACTGAGTACTTTATCTGATATCATCTTTAATACCTTACATAGTCTCTGTAAATTTGATTACTCTATCTGTAGTCTGATATCATAGTTGAGAACTCACATTGTTACTGTGTAATTTATCTGATGTCATCTTTAATACCTTATATAGTCTCTGTAAGTTTATTACTATATCTGTAGTCTGATATCATAGTTGAGAACTCACATTGTTACTGTGTACTCTATCTGATATCATCTTTATTACCTTACATAGTCTCTGTAAATTTGATTACTCTATCTGTAGTCTGATATCATAGTTGAGAACTCACATTGTTACTGTGTACTTTATCTGATGTCATCTTTAATACCTTACGTAGTCTTTGTAAGTTTGAATACTCTATCTGTAGTTTGATATGATAGTTAAGATCTCACATTGTTACTGAGTACTTTATCTGATATCATCTTTAATACCTTACATAGTCCCTGTAAATTTGATTACTCTATCTGTAGTCTGATATCATAGTTGAGAACTCACATTGTTACTGTTTACTTTATCTGATGTCATCTTTAATACCTTACATAGTCTCTGTAAGTTTGATTACTCTATCTCTAGTCTGATATCATAGTTGAGAACTCACATTGTTACAGAGTACTTTATCTGATGTCATCTTTAATACCTTACATAGTCTCTGTAAATTTGATTACTCTATCTGTAGTCTGATATCATAGTTGAGAACTCACATTGTTACTGTGTGTTTTATCTGATGTCATCTTTAATACCTTACATAGTCTCTGTAAGTTTGATTACTCTATCTGTAGTCTGATATCATAGATGAGAACTCACATTGTTACTGTGTACTTTATCTGATATCATCTTTAATACCTTACATAGTCTCTGTAAGTTTCATTACTCTATCTGTAGTCTGATATCATAGTTAAGAACTCACATTGTTACTGTGTACTTTATCTGATTTCATCATAATATCTTACATAGAGTCTGTAAGTTTGATTACTCTATCTGTAGTCTGATATCATAGTTAAAACTCACATGGTCACTGTGTACTTTATCTGATACCATCTTTAATATCTTACATAGTCTCTGTATTGATTACTCTATCTGTAGTGTGATATCATAGTTAAAAACACACATTGTAACTGCGTACTTTATCTGATATCATCTTTAATACCTTACATAGTCTATGTAAATTTGATTACTCTATCTGTAGATTGATATCATAGTTAAGAACTCACATTGTCACTGTGTACTTCATCTGAAATCATCGTTAATACCTTACATAGTCTCTGTAAGTTTGATTACTCTATCTGTAGTCTGATATCATAGTTAAGAACTCACATTGTTACTGTGTACTTTATCTGATAACATCTTTAATACCTTACATAGTCTCTGTAAGTTTGATTACTCTATCTGTAGATTGATATCATAGTTAAAAACTCACATTGTTACTGTGTACTTTATCTGATAACATCATTAAAACCTTACATAGTCTCTGTAAGTTTGATTACTCTATCTGTAGTTTGATATCATAGATGAGAACTCACATTGTTACTGTGTACTCTATCTGATATCATCTTTAATACCTTACATATCTCTGTAAGTTTAATTACTCTATCTGTAGTCTGATATCATAGTTAAGAACTCACATTGATACTGTGTACTTTATCTGATATCATCTTTAATACCTTACATATCTCTGTAAGTTTAATTACTCTAGCTGTAGACTGATATCATAGTTGAGAACTCACATTGTTACTGTGTACTTTATCTGATATCATCTTTAATACCTTACATAGTCTCTGTAAATTTGATTACTCTATCTGTAGTTTGATATCGTAGTTAAGAACACACTTTGTCACTGTGTACTTTATCTGATATCATCTTTAATACCTTACATAGTCTCTGTAAGTTTGATTACTCTATCTGTAGTCTGATATCATAGTTAAGAACTCACATTGTTACTGTGTACTCTATCTGATATCATCTTTAATAACTTACATATCTCTGTAAGTTTAATTACTCTATTGTAGTCTGATATCATAGTTAAGAACTCACATTGTTACTGTGTACTTTATCTGATATCATCTTTAATACCTTACATAGTCTCTGTAAATTTGATTATTCTATCTATAGTCTGATATCATAGTTGAGAACTCACATTGTTACTGTGTACTTTATCTGATGTCATTTTTAATAACTTACATAGTCTCTGTAAGTTTGATTACTGTATCTGTAGTCTGATATCATAGTTGAGAACTCACTTTGTTACTGTGTACATTATCTGATATCATCTTTAATACCTTACATAGTCTCTGTAAATTTCATTACTCTATCTGTAGTCTCATATCATAGTTGAGAATTAACATTGTTACTGTGTACTTTATCTGATGTCATCTTTAATACCTTACGTAGTTTCTGTAAGTTTGATAACTCTATCTGTAGTTTGATATAATAGTTAAGATCTCACATTGTTACTGAGTACTTTATCTGATATCATCTTTAATACCTTACATAGTCTCTGTAAATATGATTACTCTATCTGTAGTCTGATATCATAGTTGAGAACTCACATTGTTACTGTGTAATTTATCTGATGTCATCTTTAATACCTTATATAGTCTCTGTAAGTTTGATTACTATATCTGTAGTCTGATATCATAGTTGAGAACTCACATTGTTACTGTGTACTCTATCTGATATCATCTTTATTACCTTACATAGTCTCTGTAAATTTGATTACTCTATCTGTAGTCTGATATCATAGTTGAGAACTCACATTGTTACTGTGTACTTTATCTGATGTCATCTTTAATACCTTACGTAGTCCTTGTAAGTTTGAATACTCTATCTGTAGTTTGATATGATAGTTAAGATCTCACATTGTTATTGAGTACTTTATCTGATGTCATCTTTAATACCTTACATAGTCTCTGTAAGTTTGATTACTCTATCTCTAGTCTGATATCATAGTTGAGAACTCACATTGTTACAGAGTACTTTATCTGATGTCATCTTTAATACCTTACATAGTCTCTGTAAATTTGATTACTCTATCTGTAGTCTGATATCATAGTTGAGAACTCACATTGTTACTGTGTGTTTTATCTGATGTCATCTTTAATACCTTACATAGTCTCTGTAAGTTTGATTACTCTATCTGTAGTCTGATATCATAGATGAGAACTCACATTGTTACTGTGTACTTTATCTGATATCATCTTTAATACCTTACATAGTCTCTGTAAGTTTCATTACTCTATCTGTAGTCTGATATCATAGTTAAGAACTCACATTGTTACTGTGTACTTTATCTGATTTCATCATAATATCTTACATAGAGTCTGTAAGTTTGATTACTCTATCTGTAGTCTGATATCATAGTTAAAACTCACATGGTCACTGTGTACTTTATCTGATACCATCTTTAATATCTTACATAGTCTCTGTATTGATTACTCTATCTGTAGTGTGATATCATAGTTAAAAACACACATTGTAACTGCGTACTTTATCTGATATCATCTTTAATACCTTACATAGTCTATGTAAATTTGATTACTCTATCTGTAGATTGATATCATAGTTAAGAACTCACATTGTCACTGTGTACTTCATCTGAAATTATCTTTAATACCTTACATAGTCTCTGTAAGTTTGATTACTCTATCTGTAGTCTGATATCATAGTTAAGAACTCACATTGTTACTGTGTACTTTATCTGATAACATCTTTAATACCTTACATAGTCTCTGTAAGTTTGATTACTCTATCTGTAGATTGATATCATAGTTAAAAACTCACATTGTTACTGTGTACTTTATCTGATAACATCTTTAAAACCTTACATAGTCTCTGTAAGTTTGATTACTCTATCTGTAGTCTGATATCATAGATGAGAACTCACATTGTTACTGTGTACTCTATCTGATATCATCTTTAATACCTTACATATCTCTGTAAGTTTAATTACTCTATCTGTAGTCTGATATCATAGTTAAGAACTCACATTGATACTGTGTACTTTATCTGATATCATCTTTAATATCTTACATATCTCTGTAAGTTTAATTACTCTAGCTGTAGACTGATATCATAGTTGAGAACTCACATTGTTACTGTGTACTTTATCTGATATCATCTTTAATACCTTACATAGTCTCTGTAAATTTGATTACTCTATCTGTAGTTTGATATCGTAGTTAAGAACACACTTTGTCACTGTGTACTTTATCTGATATCATCTTTAATACCTTACATAGTCTCTGTAAGTTTGATTACTCTATCTGTAGTCTGATATCATAGTTAAGAACTCACATTGTTACTGTGTACTCTATCTGATATCATCTTTAATAACTTACATATCTCTGTAAGTTTAATTACTCTATCGTAGTCTGATATCATAGTTAAGAACTCACATTGTTACTGTGTACTTTATCTGATATCATCTTTAATACCTTACATAGTCTCTGTAAATTTGATTATTCTATCTATAGTCTGATATCATAGTTGAGAACTCACATTGTTACTGTGTACTTTATCTGATGTCATTTTTAATAACTTACATAGTCTCTGTAAGTTTGATTACTGTATCTGTAGTCTGATATCATAGTTGAGAACTCACTTTGTTACTGTGTACATTATCTGATATCATCTTTAATACCTTACATAGTCTCTGTAAATTTCATTACTCTATCTGTAGTCTCATATCATAGTTGAGAATTAACATTGTTACTGTGTACTTTATCTGATGTCATCTTTAATACCTTACGTAGTTTCTGTAAGTTTGATAACTCTATCTGTAGTTTGATATAATAGTTAAGATCTCACATTGTTACTGAGTACTTTATCTGATATCATCTTTAATACCTTACATAGTCTCTGTAAATATGATTACTCTATCTGTAGTCTGATATCATAGTTGAGAACTCACATTGTTACTGTGTAATTTATCTGATGTCATCTTTAATACCTTATATAGTCTCTGTAAGTTTGATTACTATATCTGTAGTCTGATATCATAGTTGAGAACTCACATTGTTACTGTGTACTCTATCTGATATCATCTTTATTACCTTACATAGTCTCTGTAAATTTGATTACTCTATCTGTAGTCTGATATCATAGTTGAGAACTCACATTGTTACTGTGTACTTTATCTGATGTCATCTTTAATACCTTACGTAGTCCTTGTAAGTTTGAATACTCTATCTGTAGTTTGATATGATAGTTAAGATCTCACATTGTTACTGAGTACTTTATCTGATATCATCTTTAATACCTTACATAGTCCCTGTAAATTTGATTACTCTATCTGTAGTCTGATATCATAGTTGAGAACTCACATTGTTACTGTTTACTTTATCTGATGTCATCTTTAATACCTTACATAGTCTCTGTAAGTTTGATTACTCTATCTCTAGTCTGATATCATAGTTGAGAACTCACATTGTTACAGAGTACTTTATCTGATGTCATCTTTAATACCTTACATAGTCTCTGTAAATTTGATTACTCTATCTGTAGTCTGATATCATAGTTGAGAACTCACATTGTTACTGTGTGTTTTATCTGATGTCATCTTTAATACCTTACATAGTCTCTGTAAGTTTGATTACTCTATCTGTAGTCTGATATCATAGATGAGAACTCACATTGTTACTGTGTACTTTATCTGATATCATCTTTAATACCTTACATAGTCTCTGTAAGTTTCATTACTCTATCTGTAGTCTGATATCATAGTTAAGAACTCACATTGTTACTGTGTACTTTATCTGATTTCATCATAATATCTTACATAGAGCCTGTAAGTTTGATTACTCTATCTGTAGTCTGATATCATAGTTAAAACTCACATGGTCACTGTGTACTTTATCTGATACCATCTTTAATATCTTACATAGTCTCTGTATTGATTACTCTATCTGTAGTGTGATATCATAGTTAAAAACACACATTGTAACTGCGTACTTTATCTGATATCATCTTTAATACCTTACATAGTCTATGTAAGTTTTATTACTCTATCTGTAGTCTGATATTATAGTTGAGAACTGATATTGTTACTGTGTACTTTATCTGATATCATCTTTAATACCATACATAGTCTCTGTAAGTTTGATTACTCTATCTGTAGTCTGATATCATAGTTAAGAACTCACATTGTTACTGTGTACTTTATCTGATATCATCTTAATATGTTACATAGTCTCTGTAAGTTTGATTACTCTATCTGTAGTCTGATATCATAGTTGAGAACTCACATTGTTACTGTGTACTTTATCTGATATCATCTTTAATACCTTACATTGTCTCTGTAAGTTTGATTACTCTATTTGTAGTCTGATATCATAGTTGAAAACTCACATTGTTACTGTGTACTTTATCTGATATCATCTTTAATACCTTATATAGTCTCTGTATTGATTACTCTATCTGTAGTCCGATATCATAGTTAAAAACACACATTGTCACTGTGTACATTATCTGATATCATCTTTAATACCTTACATAGTCTATGTAAAATTGATTACTCTATCTGTAGATTGATATCATAGTTAAGAACCCCAATTGTCACTGTGTACTTCATCTGAAATCATCTTTAATACCTTACATAGTCTCTGTAAGTTTGATTACTCTATCTGTAGTCTGATATCATAGTTAAGAACTCACATTGATACTGTGTACTTTATCTGATATCATCTTTAATACCTTACATATCTCTGTAAGTTTAATTACTCTAGCTGTAGACTGATATCATAGTTGAGAACTCACATTGTTACTGTGTACTTTATCTGATATCATCTTTAATACCTTACATAGTCTCTGTAAATTTGATTACTCTATCTGTAGTTTGATATCGTAGTTAAGAACACACTTTGTCACTGTGTACTTTATCTGATATCATCTTTAATACCTTACATAGTCTCTGTAAGTTTGATTACTCTATCTGTAGTCTGATATCATAGTTAAGAACTCACATTGTTACTGTGTACTCTATCTGATATCATCTTTAATAACTTACATATCTCTGTAAGTTTAATTACTCTATCTGTAGTCTGATATCATAGTTAAGAACTCACATTGTTACTGTGTACTTTATCTGATATCATCTTTAATACCTTACATAGTCTCTGTAAATTTGATTATTCTATCTATAGTCTGATATCATAGTTGAGAACTCACATTGTTACTGTGTACTTTATCTGATGTCATTTTTAATAACTTACATAGTCTCTGTAAGTTTGATTACTGTATCTGTAGTCTGATATCATAGTTGAGAACTCACTTTGTTACTGTGTACTTTATCTGATATCATCTTTAATACCTTACATAGTCTCTGTAAATTTCATTACTCTATCTGTAGTCTCATATCATAGTTGAGAATTAACATTGTTACTGTGTACTTTATCTGATGTCATCTTTAATACCTTACGTAGTTTCTGTAAGTTTGATAACTCTATCTGTAGTTTGATATAATAGTTAAGATCTCACATTGTTACTGAGTACTTTATCTGATATCATCTTTAATACCTTACATCGTCTCTGTAAATTTGATTACTCTATCTGTAGTCTGATATCATAGTTGAGAACTCACATTGTTACTGTGTAATTTATCTGATGTCATCTTTAATACCTTATATAGTCTCTGTAAGTTTATTACTATATCTGTAGTCTGATATCATAGTTGAGAACTCACATTGTTACTGTGTACTCTATCTGATATCATCTTTATTACCTTACATAGTCTCTGTAAATTTGATTACTCTATCTGTAGTCTGATATCATAGTTGAGAACTCACATTGTTACTGTGTACTTTATCTGATGTCATCTTTAATACCTTACGTAGTCTTTGTAAGTTTGAATACTCTATCTGTAGTTTGATATGATAGTTAAGATCTCACATTGTTACTGAGTACTTTATCTGATATCATCTTTAATACCTTACATAGTCCCTGTAAATTTGATTACTCTATCTGTAGTCTGATATCATAGTTGAGAACTCACATTGTTACTGTTTACTTTATCTGATGTCATCTTTAATACCTTACATAGTCTCTGTAAGTTTGATTACTCTATCTCTAGTCTGATATCATAGTTGAGAACTCACATTGTTACAGAGTACTTTATCTGATGTCATCTTTAATACCTTACATAGTCTCTGTAAATTTGATTACTCTATCTGTAGTCTGATATCATAGTTGAGAACTCACATTGTTACTGTGTGTTTTATCTGATGTCATCTTTAATACCTTACATAGTCTCTGTAAGTTTGATTACTCTATCTGTAGTCTGATATCATAGATGAGAACTCACATTGTTACTGTGTACTTTATCTGATATCATCTTTAATACCTTACATAGTCTCTGTAAGTTTCATTACTCTATCTGTAGTCTGATATCATAGTTAAGAACTCACATTGTTACTGTGTACTTTATCTGATTTCATCATAATATCTTACATAGAGCCTGTAAGTTTGATTACTCTATCTGTAGTCTGATATCATAGTTAAAACTCACATGGTCACTGTGTACTTTATCTGATACCATCTTTAATATCTTACATAGTCTCTGTATTGATTACTCTATCTGTAGTGTGATATCATAGTTAAAAACACACATTGTAACTGCGTACTTTATCTGATATCATCTTTAATACCTTACATAGTCTATGTAAATTTGATTACTCTATCTGTAGATTGATATCATAGTTAAGAACTCACATTGTCACTGTGTACTTCATCTGAAATCATCGTTAATACCTTACATAGTCTCTGTAAGTTTGATTACTCTATCTGTAGTCTGATATCATAGTTAAGAACTCACATTGTTACTGTGTACTTTATCTGATAACATCTTTAATACCTTACATAGTCTCTGTAAGTTTGATTACTCTATCTGTAGATTGATATCATAGTTAAAAACTCACATTGTTACTGTGTACTTTATCTGATAACATCTTTAAAACCTTACATAGTCTCTGTAAGTTTGATTACTCTATCTGTAGTCTGATATCATAGATGAGAACTCACATTGTTACTGTGTACTCTATCTGATATCATCTTTAATACCTTACATATCTCTGTAAGTTTAATTACTCTATCTGTAGTCTGATATCATAGTTAAGAACTCACATTGATACTGTGTACTTTATCTGATATCATCTTTAATACCTTACATATCTCTGTAAGTTTAATTACTCTAGCTGTAGACTGATATCATAGTTGAGAACTCACATTGTTACTGTGTACTTTATCTGATATCATCTTTAATACCTTACATAGTCTCTGTAAATTTGATTACTCTATCTGTAGTTTGATATCGTAGTTAAGAACACACTTTGTCACTGTGTACTTTATCTGATATCATCTTTAATACCTTACATAGTCTCTGTAAGTTTGATTACTCTATCTGTAGTCTGATATCATAGTTAAGAACTCACATTGTTACTGTGTACTCTATCTGATATCATCTTTAATAACTTACATATCTCTGTAAGTTTAATTACTCTATTGTAGTCTGATATCATAGTTAAGAACTCACATTGTTACTGTGTACTTTATCTGATATCATCTTTAATACCTTACATAGTCTCTGTAAATTTGATTATTCTATCTATAGTCTGATATCATAGTTGAGAACTCACATTGTTACTGTGTACTTTATCTGATGTCATTTTTAATAACTTACATAGTCTCTGTAAGTTTGATTACTGTATCTGTAGTCTGATATCATAGTTGAGAACTCACTTTGTTACTGTGTACATTATCTGATATCATCTTTAATACCTTACATAGTCTCTGTAAATTTCATTACTCTATCTGTAGTCTCATATCATAGTTGAGAATTAACATTGTTACTGTGTACTTTATCTGATGTCATCTTTAATACCTTACGTAGTTTCTGTAAGTTTGATAACTCTATCTGTAGTTTGATATAATAGTTAAGATCTCACATTGTTACTGAGTACTTTATCTGATATCATCTTTAATACCTTACATAGTCTCTGTAAATATGATTACTCTATCTGTAGTCTGATATCATAGTTGAGAACTCACATTGTTACTGTGTAATTTATCTGATGTCATCTTTAATACCTTATATAGTCTCTGTAAGTTTGATTACTATATCTGTAGTCTGATATCATAGTTGAGAACTCACATTGTTACTGTGTACTCTATCTGATATCATCTTTATTACCTTACATAGTCTCTGTAAATTTGATTACTCTATCTGTAGTCTGATATCATAGTTGAGAACTCACATTGTTACTGTGTACTTTATCTGATGTCATCTTTAATACCTTACGTAGTCCTTGTAAGTTTGAATACTCTATCTGTAGTTTCATATGATAGTTAAGATCTCACATTGTTACTGAGTACTTTATCTGATATCATCTTTAATACCTTACATAGTCCCTGTAAATTTGATTACTCTATCTGTAGTCTGATATCATAGTTGAGAACTCACATTGTTACTGTTTACTTTATCTGATGTCATCTTTAATACCTTACATAGTCTCTGTAAGTTTGATTACTCTATCTCTAGTCTGATATCATAGTTGAGAACTCACATTGTTACAGAGTACTTTATCTGATGTCATCTTTAATACCTTACATAGTCTCTGTAAATTTGATTACTCTATCTGTAGTCTGATATCATAGTTGAGAACTCACATTGTTACTGTGTGTTTTATCTGATGTCATCTTTAATACCTTACATAGTCTCTGTAAGTTTGATTACTCTATCTGTAGTCTGATATCATAGATGAGAACTCACATTGTTACTGTGTACTTTATCTGATATCATCTTAATATTTTACATAGTCTCTGTAAGTTTGATTACTCTATCTGTAGTTTGATATCATAGTTAAGATCTCACATTGTTACTGAGTACTTTATCTGATGTCATCTTTAATACCTTACATAGTCTCTGTAAGTTTGATTACTCTATCTGTAGTCTGATATTATACTTGAGAACTGAAATTGTTACTGTGTACTTTATCTGAAATCATCTTTAATACCATACATAGTCTCTGTAAGTTTGATTACTCTATCTGTAGTCTGATATCATAGTTAAGAACTCACATTGTTACTGTGTACTTTATCTGATATCATCTTAATATGTTACATAGTCTCTGTAAACGTGATTACTCTATCTGTAGTCTGATATCATAGTTGAAAACTCACATTGTTACTGTGTACTTTATCTGATATCATCTTTAATACCTTACATAGTCTCTGTAAATTTGATAACTCTATCTGTAGTCTGATATCATAGTCGAGAACTCACATTGCTACTGTGTACTTTATCTGATATCATCTTTAATACCTTACATAGTCTCTGTGTTTGATTACTCTATCTGTAGACTGATATCATAGTTAAGAACACACATTGTCACTGTGTACTTTATCTGATATCATCTTTAGTACCTTACATAGTCTCTGTAAGTTTAATTACTCTATCTGTAGTCTGATATCATAGTTGAGAACTCACATGGTCACTGTGTGCTTTATCTGATATCATCTTTAATACCTTATATAGTCTCTGTATTGATTACTCTATCTGTAGTCCGATATCATTGGTAAAAACACACATTGTCACTGTGTACTTTATCTGATATCATCTTTAATACCTTACATAGTCTATGTAAGTTTGATTACTCTATCTGTAGATTGATATCATAGTTAAGAACTCACATTGTCATTGTGTACTTCATCTGAAATCATCTTTAATACCTTACATAGTCTCTGTAAGTTTGGTTACTCTATCTGTAGTCTGATATCATAGTTAAGAACTCACATTGATACTGTGTACTTTATCTGATATCATCTTTAATACCTTACATATCTCTGTAAGTTTAATTACTCTAGCTGTAGACTGATATCATAGTTGAGAACTCAAATTGTTACTGTGTACTTTATCTGATATCATCTTTAATACGTTACATAGTCTCTGTAAATTTGATTACTCTATCTGTAGTCTGATATCACAGTTGAGAACTCACATTGTTACTGTGTACTTTATCTGATGTCATCTTTAATACCTTACATAGTCTCTGTAAGTTCGATTATTCTATCTGTAGTCTGATATCATAGTTGAGAACTCACATTGTTACTTTGTACTTTATCTGATATCATCTTTAATACCTTACAAAGTCTCTGTAAGTTTGATTACTCTATCTGTAGTCTGATATCATAGTTGAGAACTCACATGGTCACTGTGTACTTTATCTGATATCATCTTAAATACTTTACATAGTCTCTGTAAATTTGATTACTCTATCTGTAGTTTGATATCGTAGTTAAGAACACACTTTGTCACTGTGTACTTTATCTGATATCATCTTTAATACCTTACATAGTCTCTGTAAGTTTGATTACTCTATCTGTAGTCTGATATCATAGTTAAGAACTCACATTGTTACTGTGTACTTTATCTGATAACATCTTTATTACCTTACATAGTCTCTGTAAGTTTGATTACTCTATCTGTAGTCTGATATCATAGATGAGAACTCACATTGTTACTGTGTACTCTATCTGATATCATCTTTAATAACATACATATCTCTGTAAGTTTAATTACTCTATCTGTAGTCTGATATCATAGTTAAGAACTCACATTGTTACTGTGTACTTTATCTGATATCATCTTTAATACCTTACATAGTCTCTGTAGGTTTGTTTACTCTAACTGTAGTCTGATATCATAGTTGAGAACTCACATTGTTACTGTGTACTTTATCTGATATCATCTTTAATACCTTACATAGTCTCTGTAAATTTGGTACTCTATCTGTACTCTGATATCATAGTTGAGAACTCACATTGTTACTGTGTACTTTATCTGATGTCATCTTTAATACCTTACATAGTCTCTGTAAATTTGATTACTCTATCTGTAGTCTGATATCATAGTTGAGAACTCACATT
Source organism: Prosapia bicincta (assembly GCA_036971475.1). Classification (NCBI taxonomy): domain Eukaryota; kingdom Metazoa; phylum Arthropoda; class Insecta; order Hemiptera; family Cercopidae; genus Prosapia; species Prosapia bicincta. The sequence goes on from JBAIZL010000002.1 coordinate 53,426,809, forward strand.
GTTACTGTGTACTTTATCTGATGTCATCTTTAATACCTTACATAGTCTATGTAAGTTTGATTACTCTATCTGTAGTCTGATATTATAGTTGAGAACTAATATTGTTACTGTGTACTTTATCTGATATCATCTTTAATACCATACATAGTCTCTGTAAGTTTGATTACTCTATCTGTAGTCTGATATCATAGTTAAGAACTCACATTGTTACTGTGTACTTTATCTGATATCATCTTAATATTTTACATAGTCTCTGTAAGTTTGATTACACTATCTGTAGTCTGATATCATAGTTGAGAACTCACATTGTTACTGTGTACTTTATCTGATATCATCTTTAATACCTTACATTGTCTCTGTAAGTTTGATTACTCTATTTGTAGTCTGATATCATAGTTGAAAACTCACATTGTTACTGTGTACTTTATCTGATATCATCTTTATTAACTTACATAGTCTCTGTAAATTTGATTACTCTATCTGTAGTCTGATATCATAGTTGAGAACTCACATTGTTACTCTGTACTTTATCTTATATAATCTTTAATACCTTACATAGTCTCTGTAAATTTGATTACGCTATCTGTAGTCTGATATCATAGTTGAGAACTCACATTGTTACTGTGTACTTTATCTGATGTCATCTTTCATACCTTACATAGTCTCTGTAAGTTTGATTACTCTATCTGTAGTCTGATATTATAGTTGAGAACTAATATTGTTACTGTGTACTTTATCTGATATCATCTTTAATACCATACATAGTCTCTGTAAGTTTGATTACTCTATCTGTAGTCTGATATCATAGTTAAGAACTCACATTGTTACTGTGTACTTTATCTGATATCATCTTAATATTTTACATAGTCTCTGTAAGTTTGATTACTCTATCTGTAGTTTGATATCATAGTTAAGATCTCACATTGTTACTGAGTACTTTATCTGATGTCATCTTTAATACCTTACATAGTCTCTGTAAGTTTGATTACTCTATCTGTAGTCTGATATTATACTTGAGAACTGAAATTGTTACTGTGTACTTTATCTGAAATCATCTTTAATACCATACATAGTCTCTGTAAGTTTGATTACTCTATCTGTAGTCTGATATCATAGTTAAGAACTCACATTGTTACTGTGTACTTTATCTGATATCATCTTAATATGTTACATAGTCTCTGTAAACGTGATTACTCTATCTGTAGTCTGATATCATAGTTGAAAACTCACATTGTTACTGTGTACTTTATCTGATATCATCTTTAATACCTTACATAGTCTCTGTAAATTTGATAACTCTATCTGTAGTCTGATATCATAGTCGAGAACTCACATTGCTACTGTGTACTTTATCTGATATCATCTTTAATACCTTACATAGTCTCTGTGTTTGATTACTCTATCTGTAGACTGATATCATAGTTAAGAACACACATTGTCACTGTGTACTTTATCTGATATCATCTTTAGTACCTTACATAGTCTCTGTAAGTTTAATTACTCTATCTGTAGTCTGATATCATAGTTGAGAACTCACATGGTCACTGTGTGCTTTATCTGATATCATCTTTAATACCTTATATAGTCTCTGTATTGATTACTCTATCTGTAGTCCGATATCATTGGTAAAAACACACATTGTCACTGTGTACTTTATCTGATATCATCTTTAATACCTTACATAGTCTATGTAAGTTTGATTACTCTATCTGTAGATTGATATCATAGTTAAGAACTCACATTGTCATTGTGTACTTCATCTGAAATCATCTTTAATACCTTACATAGTCTCTGTAAGTTTGGTTACTCTATCTGTAGTCTGATATCATAGTTAAGAACTCACATTGATACTGTGTACTTTATCTGATATCATCTTTAATACCTTACATATCTCTGTAAGTTTAATTACTCTAGCTGTAGACTGATATCATAGTTGAGAACTCAAATTGTTACTGTGTACTTTATCTGATATCATCTTTAATACGTTACATAGTCTCTGTAAATTTGATTACTCTATCTGTAGTCTGATATCACAGTTGAGAACTCACATTGTTACTGTGTACTTTATCTGATGTCATCTTTAATACCTTACATAGTCTCTGTAAGTTCGATTATTCTATCTGTAGTCTGATATCATAGTTGAGAACTCACATTGTTACTTTGTACTTTATCTGATATCATCTTTAATACCTTACAAAGTCTCTGTAAGTTTGATTACTCTATCTGTAGTCTGATATCATAGTTGAGAACTCACATGGTCACTGTGTACTTTATCTGATATCATCTTAAATACTTTACATAGTCTCTGTAAATTTGATTACTCTATCTGTAGTTTGATATCGTAGTTAAGAACACACTTTGTCACTGTGTACTTTATCTGATATCATCTTTAATACCTTACATAGTCTCTGTAAGTTTGATTACTCTATCTGTAGTCTGATATCATAGTTAAGAACTCACATTGTTACTGTGTACTTTATCTGATAACATCTTTATTACCTTACATAGTCTCTGTAAGTTTGATTACTCTATCTGTAGTCTGATATCATAGATGAGAACTCACATTGTTACTGTGTACTCTATCTGATATCATCTTTAATAACATACATATCTCTGTAAGTTTAATTACTCTATCTGTAGTCTGATATCATAGTTAAGAACTCACATTGTTACTGTGTACTTTATCTGATATCATCTTTAATACCTTACATAGTCTCTGTAGGTTTGTTTACTCTAACTGTAGTCTGATATCATAGTTGAGAACTCACATTGTTACTGTGTACTTTATCTGATATCATCTTTAATACCTTACATAGTCTCTGTAAATTTGGTACTCTATCTGTACTCTGATATCATAGTTGAGAACTCACATTGTTACTGTGTACTTTATCTGATGTCATCTTTAATACCTTACATAGTCTCTGTAAATTTGATTACTCTATCTGTAGTCTGATATCATAGTTGAGAACTCACATTGTTACTGTGTACTTTATCTGATGTCATCTTTAATACCTTACATAGTCTATGTAAGTTTGATTACTCTATCTGTAGTCTGATATTATAGTTGAGAACTAATATTGTTACTGTGTACTTTATCTGATATCATCTTTAATACCATACATAGTCTCTGTAAGTTTGATTACTCTATCTGTAGTCTGATATCATAGTTAAGAACTCACATTGTTACTGTGTACTTTATCTGATATCATCTTAATATTTTACATAGTCTCTGTAAGTTTGATTACACTATCTGTAGTCTGATATCATAGTTGAGAACTCACATTGTTACTGTGTACTTTATCTGATATCATCTTTAATACCTTACATTGTCTCTGTAAGTTTGATTACTCTATTTGTAGTCTGATATCATAGTTGAAAACTCACATTGTTACTGTGTACTTTATCTGATATCATCTTTATTAACTTACATAGTCTCTGTAAATTTGATTACTCTATCTGTAGTCTGATATCATAGTTGAGAACTCACATTGTTACTCTGTACTTTATCTTATATAATCTTTAATACCTTACATAGTCTCTGTAAATTTGATTACGCTATCTGTAGTCTGATATCATAGTTGAGAACTCACATTGTTACTGTGTACTTTATCTGATGTCATCTTTCATACCTTACATAGTCTCTGTAAGTTTGATTACTCTATCTGTAGTCTGATATTATAGTTGAGAACTAATATTGTTACTGTGTACTTTATCTGATATCATCTTTAATACCATACATAGTCTCTGTAAGTTTGATTACTCTATCTGTAGTCTGATATCATAGTTAAGAACTCACATTGTTACTGTGTACTTTATCTGATATCATCTTAATATTTTACATAGTCTCTGTAAGTTTGATTACTCTATCTGTAGTTTGATATCATAGTTAAGATCTCACATTGTTACTGAGTACTTTATCTTATATAATCTTTAATACCTTACATAGTCTCTGTAAATTTGATTACGCTATCTGTAGTCTGATATCATAGTTGAGAACTCACATTGTTACTGTGTACTTTATCTGATGTCATCTTTCATACCTTACATAGTCTCTGTAAGTTTGATTACTCTATCTGTAGTCTGATATTATACTTGAGAACTGAAATTGTTACTGTGCACTTTATCTGAAATCATCTTTAATACCATACATAGTCTCTGTAAGTTTGATTACTCTATCTGTAGTCTGATATCATAGTTAAGAACTCACATTGTTACTGTGTACTTTATCTGATATCATCTTAATATGTTACATAGTCTCTGTAAACGTGATTACTCTATCTGTAGTCTGATATCATAGTTGAAAACTCACATTGTTACTGTGTACTTTATCTGATATCATCTTTAATACCTTACATAGTCTCTGTAAATTTGATAACTCTATCTGTAGTCTGATATCATAGTCGAGAACTCACATTGCTACTGTGTACTTTATCTGATATCATCTTTAATACCTTACATAGTCTCTGTGTTTGATTACTCTATCTGTAGACTGATATCATAGTTAAGAACACACATTGTCACTGTGTACTTTATCTGATATCATCTTTAGTACCTTACATAGTCTCTGTAAGTTTAATTACTCTATCTGTAGTCTGATATCATAGTTGAGAACTCACATGGTCACTGTGTGCTTTATCTGATATCATCTTTAATACCTTATATAGTCTCTGTATTGATTACTCTATCTGTAGTCCGATATCATAGGTAAAAACACACATTGTCACTGTGTACTTTATCTGATATCATCTTTAATACCTTACATAGTCTATGTAAGTTTGATTACTCTATCTGTAGATTGATATCATAGTTAAGAACTCACATTGTCATTGTGTACTTCATCTGAAATCATCTTTAATACCTTACATAGTCTCTGTAAGTTTGATTACTCTATCTGTAGTCTGATATCATAGTTAAGAACTCACATTGATACTGTGTACTTTATCTGATATCATCTTTAATACCTTACATATCTCTGTAAGTTTAATTACTCTAGCTGTAGACTGATATCATAGTTGAGAACTCACATTGTTACTGTGTACTTTATCTGATATCATCTTTAATACGTTACATAGTCTCTGTAAATTTGATTACTCTATCTGTAGTCTGATATCACAGTTGAGAACTCACATTGTTACTGTGTACTTTATCTGATGTCATCTTTAATACCTTACATAGTCTCTGTAAGTTCGATTATTCTATCTGTAGTCTGATATCATAGTTGAGAACTCACATTGTTACTTTGTACTTTATCTGATATCATCTTTAATACCTTACAAAGTCTCTGTAAGTTTGATTACTCTATCTGTAGTCTGATATCATAGTTGAGAACTCACATGGTCACTGTGTACTTTATCTGATATCATCTTAAATACTTTACATAGTCTCTGTAAATTTGATTACTCTATCTGTAGTTTGATATCGTAGTTAAGAACACACTTTGTCACTGTGTACTTTATCTGATATCATCTTTAATACCTTACATAGTCTCTGTAAGTTTGATTACTCTATCTGTAGTCTGATATCATAGTTAAGAACTCACATTGTTACTGTGTACTTTATCTGATAACATCTTTAATACCTTACATAGTCTCTGTAAGTTTGATTACTCTATCTGTAGTCTGATATCATAGATGAGAACTCACATTGTTACTGTGTACTCTATCTGATATCATCTTTAATAACTTACATATCTCTGTAAGTTTAATTACTCTATCTGTAGTCTGATATCATAGTTAAGAACTCACATTGTTACTGTGTACTTTATCTGATATCATCTTTAATACCTTACATAGTCTCTGTAGGTTTGATTACTCTATCTGTAATCTGATATCATAGTTGAGAGCTCACATTGTTACTGTGTACTTTATCTGATATCATCTTTAATACCTTACATAGTCTCTGTAAGTTTGAGTACTCTAACTGTAGTCTGATATCATAGTTGAGAACTCACATTGTTACTGTGTACTTTATCTGATATCATCTTTAATACCTTACATAGTCTCTGTAAATTTGGTACTCTATCTGTACTCTGATATCATAGTTGAGAACTCACATTGTTACTGTGTACTTTATCTGATGTCATCTTTAATACCTTACATAGTCTCTGTAAATTTGATTACTCTATCTGTAGTCTGATATCATAGTTGAGAACTCACATTGTTACTGTGTACTTTATCTGATGTCATCTTTAATACATTACATAGTCTATGTAAGTTTGATTACTCTATCTGTAGTATGATATTATAGTTGAGAACTGATATTGTTACTGTGTACTTTATCTGATATCATCTTTAATACCATACATAGTCTCTGTAAGTTTGATTACTCTATCTGTAGTCTGATATCATAGTTAAGAACTCACATTGTTACTGTGTACTTTATCTGATATCATCTTAATATGTTACATAGTCTCTGTAAGTTTGATTACTCTATCTGTAGTCTGATATCATAGTTGAGAACTCACATTGTTACTGTGTACTTTATCTGATATCATCTTTAATACCTTACATTGTCTCTGTAAGTTTGATTACTCTATTTGTAGTCTGATATCATAGTTGAAACTCACATTGTTACTGTGTACTTTATCTGATATCATCTTTATTAACTTACATAGTCTCTGTAAATTTGATTACTCTATCTGTAGTCTGATATCATAGTTGAGAACTCACATTGTTACTCTGTACTTTATCTGATATCATCTTAATATTTTACATAGTCTCTGTAAGTTTGATTACTCTATCTGTAGTTTGATATCATAGTTAAGATCTCACATTGTTACTGAGTACTTTATCTTATATAATCTTTAATACCTTACATAGTCTCTGTAAATTTGATTACGCTATCTGTAGTCTGATATCATAGTTGAGAACTCACATTGTTACTGTGTACTTTATCTGATGTCATCTTTCATACCTTACATAGTCTCTGTAAGTTTGATTACTCTATCTGTAGTCTGATATTATAGTTGAGAACTGATATTGTTACTGTGTACTTTATCTGAAATCATCTTTAATACCATACATAGTCTCTGTAAGTTTGATTACTCTATCTGTAGTCTGATATCATAGTTAAGAACTCACATTGTTACTGTGTACTTTATCTGATATCATCTTAATATGTTACATAGTCTCTGTAAACTTGATTACTCTATCTGTAGTCTGATATCATAGTTGAGAACTCACATTGTTACTGTGTACTTTATCTGATATCATCTTTAATACCTTACATAGTCTCTGTAAATTTGATTACTCTATCTGTAGTCTGATATCATAGACGAGAACTCACATTGCTACTGTGTACTTTATCTGATATCATCTTTAGTACCTTACATAGTCTCTGTAAGTTTAATTACTCTATCTGTAGTCTGATATCATAGTTGAGAACTCACATGGTCACTGTGTACTTTATCTGATATCAACTTTAATACCTTACATAGTCTCTGTAAATTTGATTACTCTATCTGTAGTCTGATATCACAGTTGAGAACTCACATTGTTACTGTGTACTTTATCTGATGTCATCTTTAATACCTTACATAGTCTCTGTAAGTTCGATTATTCTATCTGTAGTCTGATATCATAGTTGAGAACTCACATTGTTACTCTGTACTTTATCTGATATCATCTTAATATTTTACATAGTCTCTGTAAGTTTGATTACTCTATCTGTAGTTTGATATCATAGTTAAGATCTCACATTGTTACTGAGTACTTTATCTTATATCATCTTTAATACCTTACATAGTCTCTGTAAATTTGATTACGCTATCTGTAGTCTGATATCATAGTTGAGAACTCACATTGTTACTGTGTACTTTATCTGATGTCATCTTTAATACCTTACATAGTCTCTGTAAGTTTGATTACTCTATCTGTAGTCTGATATTATAGTTGAGAACTGATATTGTTACTGTGTACTTTATCTGAAATCATCTTTAATACCATACATAGTCTCTGTAAGTTTGATTACTCTATCTGTAGTCTGATATCATAGTTAAGAACTCACATTGTTACTGTGTACTTTATCTGATATCATCTTAATATGTTACATAGTCTCTGTAAACTTGATTACTCTATCTGTAGTCTGATATCTTAGTTGAGAACTCACATTGTTACTGTGTACTTTATCTGATATCATCTTTAATACCTTACATAGTCTCTGTAAATTTGATTACTTTATCTGTAGTCTGATATCATAGTCGAGAACTCACATTGCTACTGTGTACTTTATCTGATATCATCTTTAATACCTTACATAGTCTCTGTAAGTTTGATTACTCTATCTGTAGACTGATATCATAGTCAAGAACACACATTGTCACTGTGTACTTTATCTGATATCATCTTTAGTACCTTACATAGTCTCTGTAAGTTTAATTACTCTATCTGTAGTCTGATATCATAGTTGAGAACTCACATGGTCACTGTGTACTTTATCTGATACATCTTTAATACCTTACATAGTCTCTTTATTGATTACTCTATCTGTAGTCCGATATCATAGTTAAAAACACACATTGTCACTGTGTACTTTATCTGATATCATTTTTAATACCTTACATAGTCTCTGTAAGTTTGATTACTCTATCTGTAGTCTGATTACATAGTTAAGAACTCACATTGTTACTGTGTACTTTATCTGATATCATCTTTAATACCTTACATATCTCTGTAAGTTTAATTACTCTAGCTGTAGTCTGATATCATAGTTGAGAACTCACATTGTTACTGTGTACTTTATCTGATATCATCTTTAATACCTTACATAGTCTCTGTAAATTTGATTACTCTATCTGTAGTCTGATATCACAGTTGAGAACTCACATTGTTACTGTGTACTTTATCTGATGTCATCTTTAATACCTTACATAGTCTCTGTAAGTTCGATTATTCTATCTGTAGTCTGATATCATAGTTGAGAACTCACATTGTTACTTTGTACTTTATCTGATATCATCTTTAATACCTTACATAGTCTCTGTAAGTTTGATTACTCTATCTGTAGTCTGATATCATAGTTGAGAACTCACATGGTCACTGTGTACTTTATCTGATGTCATCTTTAATACCTTACATAGTCTCTGTAAGTTCGATTATTCTATCTGTAGTCTGATATCATAGTTGAGAACTCACATTGTTACTTTGTACTTTATCTGATATCATCTTTAATACCTTGCATAGTCTCTGTAAGTTTGATTACTCTATCTGTAGTCTGATATCATAGTTGAGAACTCACATGGTCACTGTGTACTTTATCTGATATCATCTTAAATCCTTTACATAGTCTCTGTAAATTTGATTACTCTATCTGTAGTTTGATATCATAGTTAAGAACACACTTTGTCACTGTGTACTTTATCTGATATCATCTTTAATACCTTACATAGACTATGTAAGTTTGATTACTCTATCTGTAGACTAATATCATAGTTAAGAACTCACATTGTCACTGTGTACTTTATCTGATATCATCTTTAATACCTTACATAGTCTCTGTATAGATTACTCTATCTGTAGTCTGATATCATAGTTGAGAACTCACATTGTCACTGTGTACTTTATCTGATATCATCTTTAAGAACTTAAATTGCCGCTGTTAACTGTATCTGATATGATAGTTAAATACTCACATGGTCCCTGTGTGCTCTAACTGATTTCATAGTTGAGAACTCACATTGTTACTTTGTACTTTATCTGATATCATCTTTAATACCTTGCATAGTCTCTGTAAGTTTGATTACTCTATCTGTAGTCTGATATCATAGTTGAGAACTCACATGGTCACTGTGTACTTTATCTGATGTCATCTTTAATACCTTACATAGTCTCTGTAAGTTCGATTATTCTATCTGTAGTCTGATATCATAGTTGAGAACTCACATTGTTACTGTGTACTTTATCTGATGTCATCTTTAATACCTTACATAGTCTCTGTAAGTTCGATTATTCTATCTGTAGTCTGATATCATAGTTGAGAACTCACATTGTCCCTGTGTACTTTATCTGATATCATCTTTAATACCTTACATAATCTCTGTAAGTTTGATTACTCTACCTGTAGTCTGATATGATAGTTGAGAACTCACAATGTCACTGTGTGCTTTATCTGATATCATCTTCAAGACCTTACATTGTCGCTGTATACTATATCTGATATCATAGTAGGGATTATCTACACTCATCGTCTGGTCTCTGATTATTTTTTGAGAGCTTTCACAGTCCTTGTGTGTTCTTTCTGATCAATTGTTAAGGACTCTTTCAGTCTTTGTGGGTTCTTTCTGATTGCATTCTTATGTACTTTCACGGTCGGTGTGTTCTCTCTCATTGCTATATTACGGAATCCTGCATTCGTTCTGTGTTATTATTAAGTACCACCAATCGTTCTGTTTCTCTGATTCCATTTTTAAGAACTCAAACAGCCAATGTGTGTTCTCTGTCAATGCATTGTTAAGGACTCTTTAAAACTTACACAACCGTTGTGTGTCTTTTTTTTCTAATTACTTTGTTTAAAGCGCCCACATTTATTGTATTTTTTTCTGATTGTTTTGTTTAAATCCCCCATGTTTGATGTGGGTTCTTTCTGATTGCATTCTTAAGTAAGCTAACCTTAGTTGATGATTCTCTCTTAATTAAAAACATTTGTGTAAAAAAATAATATATTATTGTGTGGGTAACATCTTATTTTAATTTCAGATACTTAGTATGTCGTCGATGTACATGGTCGTCCTTCTCCACTTTAGAGTAGGGCCTAACAGCTGACCCTGACACATTTGCTACCATAAACAATAACTTGAATATGCTATACCTTGAACTTTATTCGTTTTTAATACAATATTTGTCATCCTCTAAATAATACAAATATATTTTTTGAAAACTTCGGTATTTTAAATTAGCTTTTTTGTGAAAATTATTTACTATAAAATATGCGTTTTTCTTTGATCTGTGTAATATATTTTCCATTGTTTAATTTAAATTCGAAATACATATTGTTAAACTAACTTTACTCTCGTCAAAATTCGAAACCGTTAATAATTATGTCTAATTTTTTTGTTAATGAAAGATATAAAGATAACATTATAAAAGGTTCCTAATAAAAGCAGACACAATTGTTCCGTAACGTAAATCTTGTCTATTAAAACTTATTTGAATTTTTTTAAAATTTATTTATGTATATATTATTTATGTTTCATAAATGTGGTATTTTTAGTTTTAAATAAATAATACTATAGTTTATTGCTCGGGTATCATTTTAAATTCGTTGTATGTGATCAATCAAAAAAATTCAACCAATTTTTGCTAATTATTAGATATATCGGTAGAATATTTGAGTAGTTTACGAATTAAAAATCTATTATTGTGTTACTAATTGTGTATGTTTAAATCATTTCTCTTTTCAAGTTCTTTGTAAAACTGTAATGCTATCTCCCCAATAAAACGATTGTGCAATAAAACGTCTAGGAAGAACCCAATAAGCATACATTCTACAAACTTCATGTAAACAATCAAATTAACAATCCTATATCATATTATATTCAACAAATTTACAACACATGTACCCAACAAAATCATACACAAAGATGTATACAAATGTAAATAAATACAACTAAGAATCACTGACCCTAATATATTGCTCAGAATTATACGCGTCATTGCAAAAGTGTTTGAATTAAGATGTTTTAAAGTAGTTTATACTCATATACCTTACTTACTTATTTAAAATAATAAAAATATAATTGTCACTTTAAAAAAATCTTTACACAATTAACAAATTAATTTTAGAATGTAGTTATACACCAAGTGAAATCTTTTACAGAACCTACATCTTTTGGTGTTTTCATTGTATAAAATATTAAACAAACATATGTGGCAAAAAAACAAAGTATTATAGTAAATTAGTATAAAATCTACCTTCTCCGAATTGCATTGTAATTTGCTTGATGTATATTATTAATCGTTTGTAGTGTGTTTCAATTCGTTACGAGTTTTATATAATTCGTTTTTAGTGTGTTTCATTTCGTTTCGAGTGTGTTATAATTCGTTTTGAGTGTGTTTTTTTAATTTCTGTGTAGTGTGTCCTAAATTATTTGAATTGTTTTCTAATTATTTCGTAGTGGGTTTTAAGTCATTTGTAGCGTTTCCGAATTCATTTGTTGTTGGGTTTAAAATCAACTGTTTAGTAAAAATACGATAAATGATCTTACTATTTTTGTTTCCATTTTCTGTCAAAAATTCTTGGCACAAAAAATTTGGTGGTGGAACTTTGCAAAATACATAAATGCTTTTGTATTGCAATTTGATTTTTATTGATTTATGGGCTGTATTTAAAGTCTATTGCTAACATATTGTATAAAGTTTAGGTTTTAAATAAATATATTATTCAAATTAGTTCTGTTTATATTTTCGTAATTATGGATTAATTATAATATAAACAAACTCATTCAATTCGTTTCCTCTTATAGATTCTCGTAATATATTATTTTCAAATAATTGCATTTAAATACATGTATTGCTTCTTCGGACAGTGTATCTATGAGGGGGTTGACAGTAGCAACTCTGGTTTAGTGGGGATGTGCCACTCCGGTCAGTAACAATCTACTAACTTCAGCTTTCCTTGGGAGATCTCAATAATGTAGCGTTCATATAAAAAACATTAGCATTATATAACAACAAATTCAGTCGTCACAACGTTTCGAGATTTGAGTGTCGGTCTTTTTATTAAGTCTAAGTATAATACACTATTAAGACAGTATAATATCTAACAATATTAGATAAAAAAATTAAATCTAGGATTTGTTAAAAAGTTTTAAAACAATAAATAAGGAATAGCGAATACAAAATGTATTATAGACAAAAATAATTATTGGTTTCATAATTTCTTCGAAACATTTTAATACTTTAAAAAAATATGTTTAAACTACCGTTTGTAAGTGTTTATTCATATAACAAGTGTTTAAATGCTAATTATACAATCGTACTAAAATTCCTTATATAACTAAAAATAAACAATTGTTTCTCTGAAATTTGATATTAATTACCTTTTGAAGTGTTAAATAAATAAAGGCTTTACTGGTTTGCCAATCACGAAAAACTACTTAACAAAAAACCAAAGTGGTTGCCTAGCGCACAATGAAATGAATTAACGAGTTTCTTCAATTACAAGTAGTAAGGTTTTAGCTCAGAACTGGAATCGATCAAGTGACTTGTGATTCTCACACATTACTCCGTCACTGGTTCGAAACGGTAATACTTCTCCGAGTTGACAACAGTAAACATTTTGATTTTCATCTTTTATTAAACTTCAGTTAGTTTTTAGGTTAATTCAGAGGTACTATGAAGCAGAAATACAATTTTAGACAATTTGTTAATTGATATTTTCGTAAATATCTATTTTACATTAGAAACATTTCCTTGTTTGTTTATCTAAACTGAAACAAAAAAATATTATTCCTAAAAACAGGTAAAAATAAAATGAAACATATATTACTGTACATTGTGTTCGTATTGACATTAACCTACGCATTATACAGAGTTATATACCTTTATTGTAAGGTAACTGAAAGTTACAATTGCAACTAATTCTTGAAATATAAATGACATAAACTATTTTTAATACCAATAAATAGGGGATAAATCTAAACATTTTTAGAGTACTTCCCCGTGTCATCATAGGAAAAGTCAATAAAACAATGATACTTAGGCTTAGAAGATGAAACCTCTTTCCCGAGTGTTTTATAGTGTTATTGAAGCAAGTAAATAATCAAAGAGTTATTGTGTTTAGTGATGAGTTTCACACTGTATGCGAGGCAATTTTATTTAAAAGTCGGTAAGGATTTTAATTTACAACGCTGATATACAAACAAATTTTGTCCCCACCACAAATATCTGGTACTTTACAAACAAAAATGAAATATAAAATAATTGAATTTTAATGACACCAGAAGTTCAATAATAATTTATTTTAATGGAATAATAATTGCTTACCACTGACAAGAAAATGGAGTGAACATTTGGTATTGAAATAAGTTAAAACCGTAGTATAGTCACCGCCTTACTTTTCTATTGACCATTGCTGCCTAAGTGGTTATTTAACATCACCGAAGATAGAACACTTATGGATGGAAATCCAGTGCTCTACACTAGAGATCACTCAGACTCAAACACTTTATAGGCCAAGTAAGACATTGGGCTTGAAATTATGAATTCTAGCAAAAGATGATTTGTAATTATCCTAATCCAAATGGAATTCTTTATAGGTTATATATTTAGCTTATATTTAAATTATATTGTTATATGAAGTTTGAAAAACAAATAAACTATTAAGTCAACCAGTTCCCCTTTAGGAACTGAAGTCAGTGGTAATGAAGACACTCTGAGAAACCTAAATAAGCTCCACCTCCTTGTCGGACTCACAGAGCTCCTCACTAGACCTTCCCAACCAATCTGTAGAAATCTATGGATATTTTATAGATTTCTCTATAAATATATCACTTGTCACAATTCCGACGAAGATATTTTAGTTAAGGAAAATAGTTATTACCAGCATAAATCATGAAATGCTTCAACTTGAACTTTGTTGATTTTGGGGATGCAGTCTTACGGAATTTGTAAGTCGATAACAAGACCAGCGTTTATGGAACCTATGTTCATATTTGGTAATTACATTACAACATATGTGTTTACTTTCTCTTTCTTAACAGCTCTACTCTGTTTCCAATGCTTACAATTTAATCTTCTTCTTGTTGATTTTGGGTTTGCTGTCCTACAGAATTTCTAAAGTTGATAACAGGTCGATGGTTTGGGGTATCTAGGTTTATATTTGATAATTACATTACAATACGTCTGTCAACTTCTTCATATAGAATATATCCTCCTAAAGATTATTTTAACCTATCTTCGCCATATACAATGTAAATTAAACTGGTAATAGCCTTTCCGTAGAATTTATTGATTTAACTCAATCTTCATAAGTGCTAATATTTCACTCTTACAGTTTGAGTTTTCCACTTTCGAAAATAATTCCTTCCATATGAGTTAGAATTAAGATTATGCATCAAATATGTAATAATTTGATAATTTATAATAATTTGTTATCTAAATTACCTTACAAGGTGAAAATTTTTTTTTAACGTCGGTAAACTAATTTGAGGAGTATTTATTTTTTCTCTAAAATTGCTTGTTATTTTTATCACTCTATTGTAATACGCGATCGCAAGACTGGAGAATATATATGCTTATCCGTGATTTACACTTGTACTGTATTCCGATTAGGTTCATCATATGAGTATTTTTGTTGCAAAAGTGTCGCGAAAAAAGCAACCATGGAAACAAGCGAGCAATGAAGTAAGCAACCATCACATAATTATTTATTTTATGCGTGATTGGTATTTCTCATGCTCTTTTAGAGAGTTTGAACTGTTAGATGTTTTTGTATATATGTATTCTGATTTCCATCACATTTCAACTAGGCATTGGATTTGCTAAATGATATTAAAACATTTCATTAATTTGTGCGTGTTTAAAATCAGCCTTAAGTAAGTTTAACCAATGAGTTTTTATATATAATTAAATTTTTCCGTATTTGTGTATGTTTTTTTATTACGGTAAAACTTATCCAGCTTTTGAAGGTATGAGAGAGTTCAGGTACAAATCTTTAAGTTGCCATTATCTTCATATTTATTCAATAATTTGCAATAGCTGTGTCCGCATTCATATGCTTCAGATTGTTTGTTTTTGTACCAAGTTCAAGCAATGTTAAAAATATGAAGGCTGTTTTCAGCTTCGATCTTCATTAACAAGTTCTTTGATTCTGAGGTATGGTCTTTTAAACATGTTATTAAGGTTATTATTTCAACCTATAGCTGAATTTGTAGTCATTTGCCGCCTTTTACAGTAATTACCTAATAATAATTTTTTATTTTGTTTAATGTTTAAAGGGAGATCATAGTTTTGTTCGTCGTATTATTGTTTAACTAATAGGCCCTACACTACGTACAAAACCTTGGCATAACTTTTACAAATGGGCAACTCTAATTAAGAAATTCAAATGTATTCAAATATATATATATATATATATATATATATATATATATATATATATATTATAGTCTTTATATTATATTTCAGAATTATTTACTATAAGATATAGACCTAAATTTAAATATAACTATTATTATTAATGTAGGAGAGTTAGTAAATCCTATTTAAATATAAATTTTGGAAAATGATGAGTACATTCCCTCAGGTTTATGACATACACTAATCCTCCGATACATGGTAACCATGTATATATACATATAAATTCAATTAAATTGAATACTTGATTTATTTAGATAATGTAGTAGTAACTTTTCAGACCCGCCGGTCAGTTATCAAGCTATAATTATATACATACAATTAAAAATCGATAGTTGAGGTAAACACATCGGGACGTACAGATGGCATTTGAATTAGGGGGAAACGTAATTTTATGCAACCGTTTTTTAATGTGTTTAGGTTAATTTTCACAATAGATGATTTAACGGGTAAGTAAATAAACGACTTTATTTACAATATATTAATAATTTGATATGATATGTATGATACCTAAAAATTGATCTAAAAGTAAAAAAGAAGGTTTAACATTAAAACTTTGTAAAGTTTAAATTATTTATTTGTTTGTCTAAAGCATATAAAGCATATCGTAATAACTATTATCATACGTATTTACTTTACATGTCAATTAAGAGGAATTAATGTCATTTCAACTTATATAGGTTTTTCTCCTTTCGCCTTTTGCAGCACAATATTTCAATCATAGTAGAATGATTTCGAAAAAGATACAAGAAAAAGTAGGTCGTTTTCCCTCCTCCCTTGCATGCATTGTAGAGCATAATGCGTTTTTAATGCATCATTAAAAATTTCAGAACACAAAGGGAACGACTTGTGATGTAACCTTCTTCTAACCTTTTTTTTGTAGAATATAACTATTAGAAATTGTTTGGTCTGAAAACATAAAATACACTCGTAGGTCAAAATATGAAAATGAATAATTAATAACACATAAAATTGTTATATATATATATATATATATATATATATATAATATATTGAAAAATAGTGTCAGAGTAATATCCAATATCTATATTGTAGATGGTAATTTATACATTATTATTATTTTTAAATAGTATACTTCCTTGAAGTGTATTATCTTAGCTTTGTAAAGTAACTTATCTCTGCGACTAAGAACTTAAAGACGAAAAGAAAAGTATAAAAAGGTAAGCATAACGTTACTGTCGAAACATAAATCAAATTAAATTGTATAGCAACGTAATATAAATTATAAACAACTAAAGAGAAAAAGTAACAAAAGGTAAAGTTAGCATACAAATATTACGTAACAATTATTTATATCTACCTTTATTGGACAAATTATATACCCGTATATATTTAAAAAATATTATTCAATTATTGTAGATATGTAAAATTTTTATATTGTAACTAATGCCAAACTTTGCAATTTGAGAGTGTGTGATTATTAAACAATTGAAATCTCCGAATACATCATTCACGCTAAACTAGGTGGCGAAAAATAAAGAAGGAAAACTAATTATCCGTGAGATAAAATTTAAAACGAACAAACTTCTCAATGAATCAATATACAAAACATTCTTTAGGATTTACTTTTTAAACCCTATTTGATCCCATTGATCCCTTTATAAAGGTTCACTCGAAAGCCGTACAAATTTGTAAATACGACTTTCACATCTCAAAATTGAGTCCACACAAAGGGCGTGAAGTGACGGGCATAAGTTGAAGTGTTTGCACAGTGCTTGTGCATCGTATTCCAATCACGTTCTATCAAATCGTAAGTAAATATTTCAGCGTCATTTGGATAAAGTTGGCTTTTCGGGTTATAATGCCTTTCCAAGGTAATATATTTTATTCAAATACTTGAAGATAACACATATCTCAGTAAATCAATATATTACATATACATATACATGTATATATATATATATATATATATATATATATATATATATATATATATATATATATATATATATATATATGTATATATATGAAATATTATTCTATGTATGTATGTGTGTTTGTGTGTGTGTGTGTGTGTGTTTGTGTGTCTGTGTGTGTGTGTGTTTGTGTGTGTCTTTTATCTTTTAGCTCAACGTTGGTTCCACATTTGATTATGTGACCAAGATGTGTTAAGTCAGATGATCATGGTGCAGGAACCTTGTTAAGAGTAATGAAACGATAAAATAATACAACAAATCAATGTTTACTAAAACGATTCTTTATATTGGCTTTTAGCCGTCATTGCACAATAATTATATATCTAATGCAATAATTACGCTTTTATATTAAACTACAAATTTTAAAAAACTAACTATCTAGAATATGAAAGGCACCTCGTTTATAACGCAATCTTGAATATATTTAAGAAACGTCAAAGCAATATGTACTAACCGCTTTGTATCATCTGTTAAAATTTCACGTACTATCAAACCACTGTCGTTAATCCATTAGGGTTCAAAAATTACAATTAAAACACTATTTTTAACTTTTCTATGGGACGTTTATATTACACAATAAACAAATATTTATTTTTTTACGAGTATATAAATAAAATATAGGTAGTCACACACACACACACAACCACACACACACACACACACACACACACACACACACACACACACACACACACACACACACACACACACACACACACACACACACACACACATTTAATTTAGTATTTATGAACATAATAGCTGACCCGAGAGACTTTGTTCTGTTATACCTATAAAAATTCAATTTGACGAGAAATTAAAAGTTTAAAAAAATTAACAATGTATAATTTTTTTCAGTAATGTACAACAATAATCTATATTTTTTACATCATATCTAACTATGTACTTATATCTACTGAATAACAACTATAACTACCTTCCAATATATATATATATATATATATATATATATATATATATATATATGAAATCATATTTACTAATTGAATTTAAATAAGCATATCTAGTACTTTAACGTAAATATTAGCCTAGTTTGTATTATTCTCAAAACAAAACAATTTAGTTTATTTCTATAAGTTATATATATTACATTCAAATAGTACGTTAACACACACAAATAGAATTCATATTTATTATTTTATAATAGTTTAGTAAGTTTAATTTTATAAATTAATAAATTTATTAATCTATAAGGTGAAGACGTTTTCAATTCAATAACATTTTACTTAATATTCTACAGTAAATAAAATAATATAACTTCTGCGTTAAATCAGCTGTTATGCAAACTAACCTAAAAACATAAAAAACCGGTTGTATGAAAACTTATTTTCACTTAATTCAAGCATCAGCTGTACGTCATAGCGGGATTACCTTCATCTATTGATTATTAGTTGCATCTATATTAATAAGTTTTAATTTAAATATAAGTAACTGAATTATCGGGCAGAAAAGAAAGCGGTCACATTTTTAATTTGTTTCTGTTTTTTTTAAAGATATTGACTTAGACGCTTCCTATCGAACTTCAATTATGAAAGACCTTCCCCAGGAGTGGTTTCAATAACTTCCTTCAAAGTTTAATGTCGATCAGATACATGGTTTGATTTGTACATCCAGGCAGATGAGAACTCTGTAATGCAGAATATTGCAAAGTGTGTTATTCTATTTTCAATTATAGCCAATTACTTCTAATTATTTTAGCTTTCTTTAACTAGTTTTACCTATAAAATATAACTTTGTTACATATATCAGTAGAGAATGCGATGGTTGAGATGGGCCACCTGTGACGTGGGAAAACCCAGCCTTCAGGCGGTCTTACGTCATTAATCCTTTTAACCCTTTCAACCCATTCGTTTAACCCTTTCAACCCTTTTAATCCTTTTAGTTAACCCTTTCCCGTAACCCTTTCAAGACTGGTGTCGTCGATTCTGAAAAAAATCGTTTTACCTGAGTCGTATTCGAACCCCGTATGTTTGTGTTTAGTACCATTAACGCTAACCTCTCGGCTAACTTGCCCAAACAATAGAGACGCTTTTGTTTGTGCTATATGACCAGTATTGTCGTTAGTCTTCTTGCATGATAGTTTGGATGTCATTGATCCTTTCTCAAGGGTTGAAAGGGTTGAAAGGGTTAAAAGGGTTGAAAGGGTTGAAAGAGTTAAAAGGGTTAAAAGGGTTAAACGAAAGGGTTGAAAGGGTTAAATGGTTGAAAGGGTTGAAAGGGTTAAAAGGGTTAAAAGGGTTGAAAGGGTTGAAAGGGTTGAAGGGGTTGAAAGGGTTAAAAGAGTTAAAAGGGTTGAAAGGGTTAAAAGGGTTAAATGAAAGGGTTGAAAGGGTTAAAAGGGTTGAAAGGGTTAAAATGGTTAAAAGGGGTAAAATGGTTAAAGGGTTAAAAGGGTTAAATGAACGGGTTGAAAGGGTTAAACGGGTTGAAAGGGTTAAAAGGGTTGAAAGGGTTAAAAGGGTTAAAATGGTTAAAAGGGGTAAAAAGTTTAAAAGGGTTAAAAGGGTTAAAAGGGTTGAAAGGGTTAAAAGGGTTGAAAGGATTAAAAGGGTTAAAAGGGTTAAAAAGGTTAAAAGGGTTAAAAAGACTGAAAGGGTTGAAAGGGTTAAAAGGGTTGAAAGGGTTAAATGAGAGGGTTGAAAGGGTTGAAAGGGTTGAAAGGTTTAAAAGGGTTGAAATGGTTGAACGGGTCATACGAAAGGGTTGAAAGGGTTTGAAGTCCAAATTGACCTGATGTCAAAAATCGTCGTATTCGTACCTTCTGCGCCCCGTCTTGAGGAAATAATGTCTTTAGGCGTAATCAACATGCTAGTACTGTATGAACTTGTTTACTTCCAAGCTTAATTGTTTTCTTTATTATTTATAATTCTTATAAATCAAATGAATATAAATAGAATATTGGAGTTTTTTTCCCTGGTCTTTGACTCATCCCAATACGGACTTGCTACTAATTTCTTACCCTTAACCGTGGATGGTAAAGATCTTGCTCGGTTATTTACGTAGTCCTGTCCTTAGGTACTAATGAGCACTGTATATCAAGCTCGAGAGACTACTATAGCCATGCAATATGTGGAAAGAGTACAGAGGTATCCTATATGTAGAAAACAGTTACATTAAATTCATACTTGTGAGTCATCAATGTCAGTATTACTTAAAAATACACATTTTACTATTACTTTCAACATTCCGACTTTCATGACATCCCTGTTAAACATTAATCTTATATTAAAGTTAAAATAATATATACTCCAAACATGATGTAAAATCTTAAACTATTTAAAAGTAATTTCTGTGTAAATGATGGTACAGTCAGATCCAGAAGATTTACTGATGAATCGAATTTGTAGTTATTACAGGGTATAAACGAAAATTTACTAAATTATTACCAACTGAAAAATATATTATATGTTATATGTTACATGTTCTTAGTGTAAAAGAAATATTTTATATTGATTATTGTTTATAAAGAAAATTAGTATTAAATAATTCTTATGGCTTTTTCGAACAATTTGCATGAAATAATGTTTTTTCAATTATGTGATAAAAAAGGTGTTGACAATTTAAGAGTAGCCTATTCCTTAGCTAGTAGCAATTTATCAAGCAATAATTATAAACTAATAAATAAAATAATACTTTGTATTTTCAAAGTATTTTCATTTACTTTAATTTTGTCAGTTTAAATTCTAAAGTTAACAGGTTTTCATTGAAAAATATATAGTCTACATAGGTTAAACACAATATTAGCAATTTCTAATGTTGCATATTGACATTATAAAATAAATCTGTAACAAATGTTTAAATTTATATAAAATATATTTATAAGCTGCATTAATTAGTTGCTATTTGTTGTTTCATGCTAAGTCAATGGAAGGGTTGGTGATCTATACGGAGGTCACCATTCCTTAACCAAATTGACCTGATGATGTCAAAAAAGTCGTATTCGTACCTTGTGTGCCCTGTCTTGAGAAAATAATGTCTTTATGCGTGATGTGTGCTAGGTTATTGGTTTCAACCTGTTTCGTCCTGAATAAATGTTTGTACTAAGTCAATTAGTTTCAATGCTGTTAATTTCGGTAATGGATGGAAGTATAAGAATTAATACTTTTTTTAAATTTTAATTTTATTTATTTTTTAAACATATAATACAGAATGTTCAATTTAGTAAATCAGTTTATTTCACTTGATCCAAAACCTTTTGAATTTCTCTCTGTTACATCTAAACGTTTTATTTCATAAAAGTTCACTTGTATATGCAGTTCTTAAATCATATCCAACTGATAGAGGTGAACATCTTTGTGGAGCAAATTCGTATTTCGATAACATAAAGCATTTCAACTTGACATTTGAAGACGATTCCTCCATTTCTATAACAAAGAATACTTCTTCTATTACAATGATTGAACTTTATAAACAGAAAAGTCTATTATTTACAATCAACGTAATAGTGAACTTTCACAGAATTAAGATTTGTATACATCAGCTTCTTTACAATTTAAGATATTATAACAAATAATTATATAATACACTAAAGGTTTTACTTTCAGCACATTAACTTCAAAGGTTTATTAATTCAATTATGTATTAAATATTTATTTATATTAAATTGATACAAATAACTCAACACATTATGTGAATAAAATTTACGATATTATTAATCAAATGATAGTAAATGTATCTGTAGTAAATCACCTGCAATAGTCAATTCTAAACACAACTAATCAGGTGATAGTAATGTTGATTGTTATTCACCTTTCAAGGTTAGTTACACTTTACAATTGTCATGTTACGAGCAGGAGCTTTTCCTTCTCTTGGTTTTTCAAGACAATAATTGTCAAGTCTATAAACTATAGTTTGATATATTTATTGGGTTTGAATTTCAGTAAATTCACCCTAAATACAAATACAAATACAAATATACGTCAGACGTCGTACAAACGACTGGTACTCTGCTAGTAGCATATAATTGTGTTAGGTAATTCATTAAATTAAATCTTTTATTAGATGGGAACATCACTGTTATTTCTATTGACAGTGTTTTCTGGTTTATTTGTCAGCTTATTAGCTTTTACACAAGACTACTCCTACATTGTTTAGTAACAATTGTATAAGTTCATGGGGATTTTCCAAGGCTAACCTCGTAGAGATGGAGTGATGAATAATTGTCTTCCCTTAGGCATACGATGATGCCAAATGGGTTCGTGGAAATCCAACACAGCGAATAGCTTTACTCGTGCGAAAGAGGTAAGATTAGCGGCCTTCTTTAATGGTTCCTTCAGTTGTATAACCTCCTTCATTCGTATGTTTACATATCTTCCTATTCCACTTACTAAATAGCCTACATTCCGATTTCGTTGTATCCATCCGTTTCTCTGGCATGTACCACCACGTCACTTTAATTTGTTCTATGCATATAGGTCTTTATTTATTTTGTTCTTCGTTTGTTTATTATCTAGTTGTGGTCTCCATACGTCATAACACATGTTATTAATATTCTGATCTTTATTTTATATTAGTAGTTATTCATATCAGTTAGATTTGCGTATTGGAATCTCTTCTTACGTTGAAATTTTTTATTCTTTCTTTTAGTTATAAAACGTTCGTCAATATTTGATATACTGTTACTGATAGATATTAATTTTATGCAATGTTAATTTCGATGCTTGTCTTGCTATACTCTGATTTTGTGCAACCATGATCTGATCTTTCGCTAAGTGTATATTTAGTTAACCTCACCTTTACGCGAAACAAAAATTGTAATAAGAAAATCTTGTGCTCATTTACTAATTATTTTGTTGACAAAAACGATCAGAGCAATTAGACAAACGATTGGAGGAACACTGGTTCGATGATTTTTGACATCATCAGGTTAATTATATTGAGCAAGGGGTTAAGACCAATAACAGGAAGGTTCGAATACGACGATATTTTTTTTGTCATCAGGTTAATTTGATTAAAAAAGGGTTGAAGAAGAGGTTAAGTTTAATGACTTAACAGTTTTAACACACTTCACGCCTAAAGGTATGATTTTGTCAACAAACGCTATTAAGCTAATGTCAGGAAGTAAACAAGTTCATACAGTACTAACATGTCTGTTGATTTTGCAAAGAAAGGGTTAAGGAAAACGTTAAGAAAGAGTTGAGGAAATGGTTAAGATTATTGATATAATTTTTTTTAACACACATCATGCCTAAAGGTATAATTTTGTCAAAAAGAAGTGAAGAATAAAGTGAAAACTGAAGTTTATTATATTTATTTGTAATACTATTTTAAATTGTTATTTTTCTCCTCGTTTCATTGAAATAAATAAAATGTACTTTCTTTCATTTTTAAAATAATATCGTAAATTTTATTCACATAATGTGTTGAGTTATTTGTATCAATTTAATATAAATAAATATTTAATACATAATTGAATTAATAAACCTTTGAAGTTAATGTGCTGAAAGTAAAACCTTTAGTGTATTATATAATTATTTGTTATAATATCTTAAATTGTAAAGAAGCTGATGTATACAAATCTTAATTCTGTGAAAGTTCACTATTACGTTGATTGTAAATAATAGACTTTTCTGTTTATAAAGTTCAATCATTGTAATAGAAGAAGTATTCTTTGTTATAGAAATGGAGGAATCGTCTTCAAATGTCAAGTTGAAATGCTTTATGTTATCGAAATACGAATTTGCTCCACAAAGATGTTCACCTCTATCAGTTGGATATGATTTAAGAACTGCATATACAAGTGAACTTTTATGAAATAAAACGTTTAGATGTAACAGAGAGAAATTCAAAAGGTTTTGGATCAAGTGAAATAAACTGATTTACTAAATTGAACATTCTGTATTATATGTTTAAAAAATAAATAAAATTAAAATTTAAAAAAAGTATTAATTCTTATACTTCCATCCATTACCGAAATTAACAGCATTGAAACTAATTGACTTAGTACAAACATTTATTCAGGACGAAACAGGTTGAAACCAATAACCTAGCACACATCACGCATAAAGACATTATTTTCTCAAGACAGGGCACACAAGGTACGAATACGACTTTTTTGACATCATCAGGTCAATTTGGTTAAGGAATGGTGACCTCCGTATAGATCACCAACCCTTCCATTGACTTAGCATGAAACAACAAATAGCAACTAATTAATGCAGCTTATAAATATATTTTATATAAATTTAAACATTTGTTACAGATTTATTTTATAATGTCAATATGCAACATTAGAAATTGCTAATATTGTGTTTAACCTATGTAGACTATATATTTTTCAATGAAAACCTGTTAACTTTAGAATTTAAACTGACAAAATTAAAGTAAATGAAAATACTTTGAAAATACAAAGTATTATTTTATTTATTAGTTTATAATTATTGCTTGATAAATTGCTACTAGCTAAGGAATAGGCTACTCTTAAATTGTCAACACCTTTTTTATCACATAATTGAAAAAACATTATTTCATGCAAATTGTTCGAAAAAGCCATAAGAATTATTTAATACTAATTTTCTTTATAAACAATAATCAATATAAAATATTTCTTTTACACTAAGAACATGTAACATATAACATATAATATATTTTTCAGTTGGTAATAATTTAGTAAATTTTCGTTTATACCCTGTAATAACTACAAATTCGATTCATCAGTAAATCTTCTGGATCTGACTGTACCATCATATACACAGAAATTACTTTTAAATAGTTTAAGATTTTACATCATGTTTGGAGTATATATTATTTTAACTTTAATATAAGATTAATGTTTAACAGGGATGTCATGAAAGTCGGAATGTTGAAAGTAATAGTAAAATGTGTATTTTTAAGTAATACTGACATTGATGACTCACAAGTATGAATTTAATGTAACTGTTTTCTACATATAGGATACCTCTGTACTCTTTCCACATATTGCATGGCTATAGTAGTCTCTCGAGCTTGATATACAGTGCTCATTAGTACCTAAGGACAGGACTACGTAAATAACCGAGCAAGATCTTTACCATCCACGGTTAAGGGTAAGAAATTAGTAGCAAGTCCGTATTGGGATGAGTCAAAGACCAGGGAAAAAAAACTCCAATATTCTATTTATATTCATTTGATTTATAAGAATTATAAATAATAAAGAAAACAATTAAGCTTGGAAGTAAACAAGTTCATACAGTACTAGCATGTTGATTACGCCTAAAGACATTATTTCCTCAAGACGGGGCGCAGAAGGTACGAATACGACGATTTTTGACATCAGGTCAATTTGGACTTCAAACCCTTTCAACCCTTTCGTATGACCCGTTCAACCATTTCAACCCTTTTAAACCTTTCAACCCTTTCAACCCTTTCAACCCTCTCATTTAACCCTTTCAACCCTTTTAACCCTTTCAACCCTTTCAGTCTTTTTAACCCTTTTAACCTTTTTAACCCTTTTAACCCTTTTAATCCTTTCAACCCTTTTAACCCTTTCAACCCTTTTAACCCTTTTAACCCTTTTAACCCTTTTAGCCCTTTTAACCTTTTTACCCCTTTTAACCATTTTAACCCTTTTAACCCTTTCAACCCTTTTAACCCTTTCAACCCGTTTAACCCTTTCAACCCTTTCATTTAACCCTTTTAACCCTTTCAACCCTTTCAACCCTTTTAACTCTTTTAACCCTTTCAACCCCTTCAACCCTTTCAACCCTTTTAACCCTTTCAACCCTTTCAACCCTTTAACCCTTTCAACCCTTTCGTTTAACCCTTTTAACCCTTTTAACTCTTTCAACCCTTTCAACCCTTTTAACCCTTTCAACCCTTGAGAAAGGATCAATGACATCCAAACTATCATGCAAGAAGACTAACGACAATACTGGTCATATAGCACAAACAAAAGCGTCTCTATTGTTTGGGCAAGTTAGCCGAGAGGTTAGCGTTAATGGTACTAAACACAAACATACGGGGTTCGAATACGACTCAGGTAAAACGATTTTTTTCAGAATCGACGACACCAGTCTTGAAAGGGTTACGGGAAAGGGTTAACTAAAAGGATTAAAAGGGTTGAAAGGGTTAAACGAAAGGGTTGAAAGGGTTAAAAGGATTAATGACGTAAGACCGCCTGAAGGCTGGGTTTTCCCACGTCACAGGTGGCCCATCTCAACCATCGCATTCTCTACTGATATATGTAACAAAGTTATATTTTATAGGTAAAACTAGTTAAAGAAAGCTAAAATAATTAGAAGTAATTGGCTATAATTGAAAATAGAATAACACACTTTGCAATATTCTGCATTACAGAGTTCTCATCTGCCTGGATGTACAAATCAAACCATGTATCTGATCGACATTAAACTTTGAAGGAAGTTATTGAAACCACTCCTGGGGAAGGTCTTTCATAATTGAAGTTCGATAGGAAG